>JASDQU010372824.1:12690-24390 GCA_032191745.1 Picea mariana
GAATGAAAACTAGGTCCCAGAGATCATACTCACAAGATTTGCAACAACACAAAATCATGATGAATCGAGAGGCAAAGATAAAGATGTCAGATTTTAGGAAGAGGATGAAAAGGAAAATAATGAAGAGGAATATATATTTTTTTAAAGAAACTGGGAGATAATATATTAAAAAGGGATAGCCAAGGATTTCCTGTGATACAAAAATTACATACGAGTTTTGGTTGTATGCCATTGCTTGATTATTTTGAACATTGTTGGCCTTGAGCAGTTTGTGTCTTTCCTGCGATTACAATTCCCTTCTAAACAATTGGGATTTACAGTATCTATCCGATAAAAAACCCCTGATATACAAGTGCTTCTAAAAACATTAAGGAGGAGGAAATACATTTGCAAGAGGGACGTCAATTTCTTGAATTTCTGTTGACTAGTACTTGTTAATTTGGGGCCGCACCTGTTCTGGAGTGTTATGAAGAGCTGCGTTTTCTTCGCGGATTTCCATCAGGTCCGCTGCCTGTTGGGGAAAAACAATTTATGCTTGGTTCTTAGAATTATTCCAGTGTCCTGGGAATTGGTACGACAGATTCTCGACGGTGGAGCCTCGCATGACCCTTTTTATTCCTTGTGGCAGCCTTGTCGCCAGGTTGGCCTGCTCGTTTTCCCACTTGTTGTTTTCCCGTTTAATGTGCATGAAGGAGGCAGAATGTAATTCTGTAAGGAAGGATCTAATCTTTTTCCATATTGCATCTAGTTTGACATTTCTTGGCAAGTATCCGGTTATCATGCTTCTTATGGTGATCAAAGAATCTCATACTATAATTAGATTGGTAATGCCAAATTATACTGCTATTTGAACTCCTTTCAACAAGGCAAGATGTTCCACTTGATTGTTGGAGGCATGTCCTATGCTCCAAGAAAACCTTGTTGCTATCAATCCTCTGGGTTTGAGCAAGACCCCTCCCTCTTCTGCTACTCCCGGATTTCCATTGGAAGCGTCGTCAAATAAGAGTACGTGGGAGTTTTGGGAGGTTAACTATTCTTGGAACTTTGCTGGAGGGACATAGAGTTTCCAGTTTGATCTACGAGGCTGAGAGTGAGATATGGAATAGTGAATTTCCAAGTGGTTTATCCATTGTGTTTCCTGTGTGTCCAGTCGAGCAACAATTGAGGTTGAGATTTTTCTTGAATTTAAATACTCAGGGAATTGAGCTCTTATGGATTTGATGGTTTTTTTTAATCCGAGACTTCTTCTGAGAAAAAACTTTTGTTTTGTGCCAGCCAGACCTTCCAACACACGTATTTGGGGAGAGAGGACCAGATTCTTTTGAGGATTGGTTTGTTGTAGAAGGACTTGTTATAGTAGGAGATCCAGTTACCTAGAAGGTCTGAGATTTTCCCTGGCCAATTGACTCAGTGAAAGAGGTTTTGTAGAGTCCCCAGCCATAATTTTTTGGAGAAATCACATTCTAGAAATAGGTCGGCCATTGTCTCCGAATGATTTTTGCAAAGGACGCATTGGGATGGTCCCAAAATTCCACGCTTATTCAAATTTTCAATGGTAAGGATTTTCCCCTGATGTAGAATCTAGCAGAAGATGTTGAGTTTTGGGGGGCTATCCCGGTGCCAAATACACTTGGACCACTTTTCTTTAATTGGGTTACGTCCATGCATTAGAAGAGTTTCATAGCCTTTTTCCACCATATATCCTTGATCCCCCCATCCCCTTTCATTAGAATCAAGCAGATGATGCAGGGATATAACTTTTAGATCTTTCAAGAGGGAGTCGTCTTGATTTCTCAGTTCGTGTGGGGGGTCCCCTAAGCTCCAACTTATGCATTTTCCAGTTGTACTCCACTTTGAGATATCATACAACGTGTTTTTATGATTTGATGAGAGCCATTCCCGGAGCTGAATCTTACTATCATTTGTCTCGAGAGTAGGATTGTTGAGGATTTTGTCCTCCCAAATCCTTATTTGTTTTCCGTTTCCAGGAATCCAATGAAGATGGCTTCGAATTAGGGGTAGCGAGACTGAAAGAAGCTTCCATATGGGAGATTTCTTCGGATGCTCTAGATGCCTGTCAATTCCTCTCAAGTGATCCTGATGGAAGTATTTGTTGACCAACGCTCTTTTCCACCATGTGTATATTCTTGTAAGCATTCTCCATAGCAGTTTGGCACATAGCACCAAGTTTACTAGTGTTGGGTCTCTTATTCCCAGCCTCCCATATGCTTTGGGATCTCTTACCACCTGCCATTTGACCAGATGATAACGCTTTGTATTGGTTTTTCCTCCTTCCCAGAGGAACTTTCTAATCAATTGTGCCAATTTTGACTTGATCAAGGCATGAGCTAGAAGGGAGGAAAACTTAAAGATGGGGAATGCAGATAGCACAACTTTAATTAGAACCAGTATACCCATCGGGTTCAACCTCTAGGATCCCCATTGATCCATTTTGGCCTTTATTTTAGATGTTATAATCAGCCAATCGTTCGTTGGAACTGAGGAGAGGCAGATCAGGATTCCAAGATACTTGAAAGATCTCCAATTAATTGATATCGAAAATTGAAGAATGTTCGCTATATTTGCTAAAATTTGAGCTTTGGTATTCCAGGCATAGATGTAGCATTTCCCAGAGTTCACCACGCCCCTTGAAGCTTCTTTGATTCATAATTATTTTGAATCTTCTGGCATGATTTTGGAGGCTCCTCCCATCAGAAGGGTGTCACCCTCGAACTAGGCATGGTTGATTATTCTAACCCATGTGGCGATTCTTAAACCCATAATGTTTTTCTGTTGTCTTTCCTGATCCAATCTTCGTCCCAAAACCTCAACCAAGAGGATGAAGAGACAGGGTGAAAGAGGGCACCGTTTTCTAAGTCTTTTGGATGCTTTAAAAAATGAGCAAGGGTGCCCATTGACCAAAGGAGATATCCATGGGTAGCCTATGCAGGATTGAATCCAACTAAGGAAAGAGGGATGAAACACATACTTTCTGAGTACCTGAAAGAGGAACCCGTGGTTGACCCTATCAAAGGCGTTTGCCATATCCAACTTAATTACCATGCCCTTTTCCCCTATTATCTTACTTGAGTGGACAACTTCTTGAACTAAAATGATGTTATCTCATATTTGTCTTTTGGGGACGAAGTCGCCCTGGATAGGAGAGATGAGTTTTGGAAGAAGGGATTAGATCTTGTTCACTATAATTTTTGTATTAATTTTGTAGGAGACATTGTACAGGGAGATGGGCCAGAACCTTGAAAAAGTCCCTGCATTTTTCTCTTTGGGAATTAGAGATAAGAAGGTAGAATTTGTGCCCGCCCCCATTCTGGTTGATCTTTGGATGTATTGGATCATTCTTATTAGGTCATACTTAATGGTGCACTAGAAATTTTGGTAAAAATGAGCCCATAAACCATCGGGTCTCGGAGATTTATCAGGGTGGAGATGTTTGATAACGTTCCATATTTCTTCCTCAATTACTTTCTGCATTAGAATCTCATTCTCCTCTTCCTTTATCATCTTAGGGATGTTGGAGAGCACCTCCTCCCTGACCTTTTCATTATTTACTTATTTTTCTCTATACAGATCAACAAAGAATGAAACGACTACCTTTTTAATGTCTTCAAAAGAAGAGCAAGGATTCCCTTCGGAGTCTGCAATCTTTGTGATTGTATTGGTTCCCTTTCTGACCAGGAATTGCTTGTGAAAGAAGTATGAGTTCTAATCACCAACAGTGAGCCAAAGTGACCTGGATTTTGGTCTCCAAGATTCTTCTTCTCTTATCATAGTATCTTGGAGATGGATTTTCAGTTGATATTCCTCAACCAGTAGATTGGGAGTGACATGCCCTATTTCAATTTTATCCATGACTGTAGCCATACGCAATTTTGTGTTCTGAATTTCCACTTTTGGAGCTTTGAAGGTGGATTTGACCCATTCCCGAATATCTCTTTTAAGTCTGATGAGATTTTGTTCCCATATGAACACAGGGGATCCTTGCACCCATTGGGACCAAGATGTGGAGATAAGGGATATGAAATCGGGGGCATCCAATCAAATCAGATTAAATCGAAAGGGGATCGGGCCTAGGTCCGGAAAAAGTGAAAAGGATAATAGGATAGGCCGATGGTCAAGGCTGGCCCAGGGTAAAATTTCAGAGGTGATACGAGTGGAGTCCATGAGGAGGGAGCTGCTTATGAGGAATCAGTCAAGTCTGGCCGCGATATGCCCAAGACCCGTCCTGCGATTAGACTAGGTAAAACTACCACCACCAAGCTTCTGATTGATGAGATCGTAGGTGGAAATCAGATCTTCTAACTGTTCCCTTCTTGGGTCCCTCACCAACAACCCCCCCTTCTTGTCCCAGGGGTAAAGAGTAGTGTTTAAATTTCCTGCTAAATGATTTCGTTGTTGTATTCCACTTCCAATATATTAAACAAGGACCTCCAATAGTATATTTTTCTTGATGTAGATTAAAAACATAAACATTTATTATGGAGTAAGATTTACCTGAGTTGTTATTCCCCAACTTGGTCAGAAGCTAGTGTTGAGATTGTTGGCAATCTAGTAGAGTAAAAAGTATCTGATTCCATAAGGTGTAGATGCCTCCGAAATCCCCTCTGGAACTTATTGCTGTACTTACGCTTGTCTTCAATAAGAGTTTATTTTCTTAGAGGACAGAGTCCTCATTTAGTTTAGTCTCATGGAGCAGTAAAACTTGAGGGGAGGAGGAGAATATCATATGACGAGTTGAGTCTTTTTTTTCCTTGGTGCCTAATCCCCTGCAGTTCTAGGAGACTAGATTCATTATTTGCTAGAAGATTTTTGCACCCCCCCTTTAGAGGTCACATGGTAGTTTTCCCCTCTTGTTCCTTTGTGATATTTGCCGAAGGAGGAGTCTAGGGTGGATTAGAGTCCTAGTTATTTTTCCTTGTCAACTGTTTCTTCCCTCTTTCTCCAACCTGATTTTATTCCTAGTTTTTTTGTGTAGGATATTGAGTTGGGGTCTCATCCTGGTTCTCCATCTGAATCTCCTTGAGATTCTTCTTCCAGGATTAGAGGGATGCTAGTTTTTGCCTTTGTGCTTTGCCTTGCCTGGGTTTTTTTTCCTTTTCCTGAAGTCGGAGTAATCTGAGGACTCGACGGGATTTGAAATTATTCTATTGGTGAGGAGGTAGCCACTTCATCTATTGGAATTTCTTGAGGATCTCTTTCTTCCTCTGGCATAGAGAGAAGGACATATCGATTCATACTTTCTTGTGGGGATTTTCCACTTGCTACCTTGGTTGGGCTTATTGAGGGTCATGTCCCCATTGTAGCTGAGGGAGGGGGGCTATTGTTGTTTGTTAGATCCTCGATGCCTCTTCTGGGATTCCCATTGTTCAAGTTATTCTTGGCCTTGTGAGCTAGAGGGGGTTTTGGGGCATCTTTTTGCAAAATGACCGTATTCATGGCACATTCTACACTTAAAAGGGAGTTGTTCATAGTCTACTTGCTGAACGAAAGACCAATTGTCAAGAGTTAGCTGTATTTCTTTTGGGAGAGCCTTTTCCAGGTCGAATTTGACACAAATTCTCATGCAGGAATGCATACCATATCTTGGTTCAACACGGTCAATATATCTTCCAAGGGTATTTCCTACGCTCCCGATTGTTTCATTGTTCCAACACTGAAATGACAAGAAGGGGAGACAGACCCAGACAGGGACAATCGATGGAATTTCATTCTCAAGGCTGAAGTCTGAAGACCAGCTATTAAGATATAGGCCCCGAGCCCCCATAAAGTAAGGGTCGCTCCCGAATATGAGGTCTCTGTTTGATTTAGACTCAAATATGAACATAAAAAATCCTTTTCCATAGAAAGAAGAAGAAACTCTTCCTTGGATAAGCGGGTTCCAATTTTTGTCGACCCATTCAGATACCATGTGGGGAGAGGGCCATATTCCCATGAAATGACCAACCAGACCATGTTTCGCGATCTTGAGTGCTAGAGGACGAGAGGAGTCCATGTGAACCGATACCTTGGGGATTTCTTTCAGTTTTTTCATGAATTTCGTCGAGGGATTCTTTTGCGACTTCAGGGCAGAGGCCACTAGTGAATTGAAGGTGCTTATATCCAGTGAGAGGAGAGGGGGAGGCAGAGGAGGCAATGGAGGCGGTGGAGAAGGATGTCCTGAACTAGAGGCGGGCACATACATGAGGGCAACAACTAGAGCTAGTCTAGAAAAAAATGAAGAGGAATATTACTCTGCATCAGAGCGGATATTTTTATGAGCCATCCAACTTGGAGACTCCCAGGTAATTTGAATATTGAACAAGGGGAGTCTATGCCTCAATTGTTACATTTCATAGATCTATCCTTCAAATAGCATAAAGTGTTTTAGAGTAGTGTTACAGATGTTTGATTCAGAGTGGTTTGATGACATGTGGATCATAATTGTGGATAGTTGAGTAGCAAAGTCATGGACATTATGGGTCACATGGACAAGGAAGGATTCATAAGACACTTGACAGGATTGGATAGATATATGTCAGTGGATGAGAGCATGAGTTCATGACATATTGGTTCAAAGACTAACTCATAGATAGTTGGATGTTTTTTATAATGAAATATTTGAATGCTTAAACTTTGAATGCTTTTAGATATGTCAATGATTTACAAGAGAAACCACCAATGGACAAAAAATCCAAAAGGAAGAAGGTACATGAAGACCTATGTTTGATCTACATGACATCTTGCAGAGAATTAAAGGAGAGAGAAATAGTCAAAGAAGATATCATAAGAGTGAAGATAGGGAGAGAAACCCCAAGGAAAGTTCAAACAAGGGAGCATCCCCAAGGAAAGCTCAAATAGGAGGAGCATCCCCGGAGAGAGAGTTACCCTTTTTCCTAGGATGTCAAAGGGGGAGTGAAGAACATAGGCACAAAGACAAGGGGAGCAACGCCAAGGAAGATACCCTTTACCATTGATGTCAAAGGGGGAGAGATAGAAACAATGACGAAGAGAGACAGTCACATGGGGATCATGAACATGGTGTTGCCATCAATGTTGGTGTTGCCATCAATGCCAAAGGGGGAGATTGTTGGACACTTGGTTTGGACAGTTGATTGTCATTGATGTCAACCCTTCAAGAGTGATCTTAGAGATTCATGTCAACCCTTGGAGAAGTTTGGAAGCCCTAAGGATGTGGACAAGATAATTGGACAGTTGGTTGTCACGTTAGAGATCTACCATTGATATTGACACATTGATGTCGGTATGCACTTGTTATGGTACATATTATGGTACATGTGTTGAAGTGCATGTTTGATGTTGATGTGCATGGTTTGGCACATGGTATGGTACATGAATAAAGACATGAAGGTCAATATACTTAAAGGTAAGACTATCAGAGATGGATAATACATATCATGCCATTTCCAATGATATATGGTACGCCATGTAGTTCCTCACGATTGAGGAGATACGACTCTGTGAAATTGGGGGACCCTCAAGAATATTCTAGAAGCCTATAGAAGGTCGTCAAGAAGCTTGACCTGTCAAAGTGGTTGCAACAAGGGATTAATTATTGAAAAATTAATTGTTGAGAATAATTGTTGAAAGGTTAATTAATTGTCGAAAAATATTAATTAATTATTGCATGGATAATTAATTATTAAGATTGGTTGTCATTGATGTCAACTCTTGAACAAAGTTGCAAGTCGAAGTAAAGTGGAAGAAAACAAAAGATAATTAATTATTGTAGGGATAATTAATTATTGCATGAATAATCAATTATCGGAGGGATAATTAATTATTACAGGGAAAAGTAAAGTGGGAGTAAACAAAATATAATAGGTTGCATGTGAATTGCATTCTATCATGAGTTGCAAGTCATTAAGATATTTCTCTTTATAACACATAGAAGAGTCCATTGAAAATTAATTATGTGTATTCATCTTTGAGAATACATGCTGGAGATTTGAGGAAGTGAGTCAAAGACAAAGAAGTCAAGTGAAGTAAGAAGTTTGCAGGTGTTGAGAGCACGAAGAAGGGGTTTCATACATGAATCCATTGAGTATATCCACGAGTTTCAGGAGGAAAAGCATGGACATCCGCGACCTGGAGGGAGGGAAAGCACATATACCTGCGGGCATATAATACACACAGTCACAGACCTGTGAGGAAAAGTTGTGGAAGATCATGGATCTAAAAGCTCAGGTCAACTATAGTCTGAAGGTATTTCTTCATGTGTGGGTTAGGGAGTTATTTTGAATAAATCAGGAATAGGTATGTCTTAGTAATTCATAAGTTGTTGATTTAGAGAATTCTCTTATGGATTTTGGCATGAGGAATAAGTAGTTGTAGTTTTGATGATATATCGATATCAGAAGTAGCAACAATAGAGGTATCGTAAGCAATAATAGCAACAGGTTATCAGTTACAGTAGCATAGGTAGTGACAAGGTTATCTATAGTTATACTTCAGGTTGATTGGATGGGTCAAGGAAAGGGGGTTGTAGCCTCTTTCTATTTGGAGCCATAAAATTAGGGAGTTGGAGCCTCTAGGTTGCAACCTGTAAATAGGGGGTTGGAGCCTCCTTCCAGTTGTAGCTGGAGAAATAGGAAGTTGGTGCTTCCAATGAATGTACCCTTTGACAAATAAGAAAATCATTCCGTGGTTTTTTCCCGCATTAGGCTTTCACGTAAAACTTTGGTGTATTTTGTTTATGTGTTGTTTATGCATTGATTTATGGTATTGATATTATATTGAATGTTGATTGAATATCATTGAAGATTTATATTGTGGTTAAAGAAAGAAAGTAATAATACTGATTCAACCCCCCCTCTCAGTATTCCAATAGTCTCCATAGTGGTTGAAGTCATATCTCTATTATTATGTTCAGTTTCTATTTTTTAGGATCTTGTCTCCATATTCATTGAAGTCATTTTTCTTGATGTATAGCTATATAATCTTAATTTTTATTATTATTAATACAAGGCAGTCAAAGATTTTTATTTCACACCTATGGTGCTGAACTCGGCTCGAGTGGGATTTTTCCACATCATAGGATGACCTCTTGTGACAACTTGATCACCATTAATAGATTGGATTGTTAGCCTAACTCTCACCTTATGACTTGTAGTCACAGGAAGGAAGTGACGTTTTTGATCATGTTGTATCCTCTATTCCTTTGTTGAAAAAATTAGTAATGTTGAGATAAATTAGGATGAGTACAAATTTAATCATCGCCCCATCATGGTAAATTTAAATATAGGTACGACCCTTGAGGAAGCTATTGTGCACAATATGGGCAATGAATTTGTCTTTGACATTAGAAAAGCTTCATAGTTTCTCAAGGATTTACAATAGTTGCTCAATTATGATGTGAAAATGTCACAACTGAGGATTTATATGAAAAATTCACTTCAAGTCTATCATGATACTTATAAAAGTGTTTTCAAAAATTGTGTATCAAAAGAAAGCAACCAAACCCATGGTATGACCTAAAATGTAAAATTTCAAGAAGAGATATTGGAAACACATCTGATGAGACTATTAGAGACAAATTAAATGTTTTTTTTTGTAAGTAAGAATTTGTATTACCTTCTATTGCTTAAAAATATTACATCAAGAGCCTTTGAGTACTTTGGATGCCAAAAAAATGGAAACCAACCCAAGTCCCTACATCTTCCAAAAAAATAATCAGCCCCATAAGGGTCCAGAAAAGAGATTCCAGATGTTTCATGACAATTCTAATGAAGTAACAAGCTTTGAAAAACAAAAAAAAACAAAAAGTAAAGACTACAGGGTTATGGTGATCACCCTGGCTGACTGAATTGTGATCCTTTCCTCCTGTGAGGCTATCCTTTTGGCACAACTCAAGAAGAATGGGCATGTTCGGGAAGGTCACACCCTGAGATGGCATGCCATGATTGGGTTGGAACAACAACAAACACGAGCACAGGGAAAGTAGAAGGGAGAGATTATTTTCCAATTGCTCCATCTTAAATCTAAGGCCTATAACCTCCCCTTGAACCTCAAAGATAAGCTTTAACTGGTTCTCTATCAAGCGAACTTCATAGGATGTTTCCCTTGAATGGTCATCCACCGGTGGGATTTTCAAAGGTTGAGAGGAAGGGTTTCTCTTCCCCAAGACCCCTCTAGTGTGGCCACAATGAGCTTGAATACCGCCAATAAGCACATTTTTTTCATCCAACCACTCCACCCGACATCCCCAAACCAAGGTGTCCTTCAATTCAGGCTGCGTGAATGACCCAACCAACTGGTGCTCGGTTCTCCACACGTCTCAATATATTGAACTGACAAAATAATTTTTTCCTGATCCACATTCTCAGCGAAAGGGGTTTGGCCGATATGTTGCATTGTCGTCCTCTAGAGAGTCCCCCACCCTCATTTGAATTAGCCTCATTCCCTGACCCACAACATGGAGAGAGGAAATGAGACAACACTACCAATAAGAGAAACCTCCAATACTTCTTCCAACCTCTAGTAGATCCATAATAAGTGGAGCCACATGGGTGAACCAACAGTTCCTGCATCATGTTAATACCATCAATCTTTAGTTGTGGATCAACCAAACTAACTCTACACTTACTTTCCTTCTCGTTGGTGGTACCTTGAAGTAATGCCATGGATCGTCTCACATGCTTAGACTAGCAGAGCATCTTAATGCTTATGCCTTTATGGTGGTAGGAAGAGATATCCACGCGATTGCCTTGAGAGTGGAGCCGCTAGATGGTTAGACGCTCTTTCACGATGTTGTCACATATAAATTGTGGCATGACACCCCATCCAAGCATAGAAAGATTAAATGTTATAAGCTCTTAATAAGAAAGAAAAATGTCATATATAACTAAAAATCAAGAGAGACTTATGGATTTATGTGAAAGAGAGACTAACATATTTTGTGTTAACATCATCCATATAAAAGTTAAATAATTGACTAATATTAACATAAATAATTAGAACTCCTACCTTAACAAACTTTGTGTTTCCTCTCAAGTCTTTGAGGACATCCAAGCCACTCATCATTGTACTAGGTTTTCTCAATTGAGGATATAAAATATTGCATTAAGTACCTCGCTAATGGCAAAGCTAAAGATATTGAAGGATACCAAACCAAGATCTTAAATCTTGCAAGTATGATCGCGACGACTCATAATATTAAGAATCTGTTCAATCATTTTTTTCCAAGATTTTTTTTGTATATATTTTATTTCAATTGAAATCAAAATATATATCACATTCCACTCGCCAGGAGCTATCTCATGCCAAGAAGGCCAATCAAGGTACCAAAAACCTTCACATGTAAAACATACATATCAAATAATACCTATAATGTCCTGTACATTTCAGGCCTGCAGGTACAACCTTGCCCAAAATATCTTTTCAATCAACTTTGTCACGCAAGGCTTCCCTAAAAATGGCTCAAAAGTTTAATTCTCTATTTTTTCAAATATAGAAACTAGGATGACTCATCCAATTATAAAACTATCATTATTACCCTCACTTAGAAAAAATATTTGGACTTATTCTTGAAAGAAAAACTTGTCAATGATTTGAGGATAATAATAAAAAGGGTTAAAGGACAAGAAGGATTTATGAATCAACATGATATAACCAATCACTTTGTGAACCTTGGAGTTATTTGAGGATTTTACAGACAAAAATAAGATCTTGTGTGGTATTTCTTTG
>JASDQU010372824.1:24490-37811 GCA_032191745.1 Picea mariana
AGTGTACTGTGTATGTGTGTGATTGTTTATTTATTACTGCTCATTATTGGATAATAATTCTACATTGATATAACATTTGAAGAAAAAGGATTATAATTACGTTATTACTGATTCACCCCCCCTCTCAGTAATCCAACAAGAATTTGATGAGTTCAGTGGCCTTTGCAGGTCTTTCTCCTAGATATTCTCTTATTTTCCCAATTTCTTCTCTGGCCTTTTGCACCAATTCATGTTGTTCAAAGATAATCTGAATGAATGGCCAAATTTCTTCAATGGAATTGCTGATATCCACCCAGATGTTTTCTTTAGCCTCGGATAAAGTCTTTTCCATGACAGTCTCTTTCTGTAGCTGTTGTAGTTGTTGACTAAGTCTCTGATACTTATGCATCTCTGCATGGTAACTGGACTAGAACAAAGACTTCAGTTCTTGGAGATTTTTTTACTTCTTCTTGCAGTTTTCTGATCTCCTCCCCTTTAAGGGACATGTCTTCCATAGACTTCACAAGCTTCTTAGATGCATCTGGAAATTTCACTGGGATGGTTGATGGAATATATACTGTTGTAGCTGCTTCTGTTGTCCTAACTCTTGTCAGAGGGATTGCCTCCAATGGGATGATGGCCATCTGTTCACTCTGTTATTTATCCTTTATCAAATTTTCTATCTCTGCCTCCATCTCTCTTATTTATGCATTATGTTCCATGATCAACTTCAACATCTTCTCTTTGTGGCCTTTAGTTTCAACCACCTCCTTTGCTTGTGAATCTTCAGTAGCTGGAAGCTTTAGTTTCTTTCTCAAGGATGCTATATCAACATTCTTCTTCTTCAATAATTCTTCAGTTGCCTTGACATTCGATGGATCATATCCAATCTTTCGAACCAACTCTTCAAGTGATTTGATCTTATTGTCCTTTGCCAAAGAGGAGATTTTCTCCAACTTCAATTGGGACTGGATGTTATTTAGAGACACCTGTAATTTTGAAGCAGTTAATGATGTGTTGGTAAAGGTGGAGAAAATAATCCCCCCTGTTTGCCTGTGCATGTCCATTTGGTCCATTGGATGGACCTCCTTCACATCAAACTCAAAAGAAGTTTTCTTGTAATCGATAGCAGTCTTGGGATGAGGAACTTGTGCTTGCAGGAATGCCATCTGCATTCTTCCTTTCACTGTGTCAAATGCTGACAATAGTCTATGTTGAGGAGTGGAGGTCTGCTTCCATAATTGAGCATGTGTGTTGTTGTTTAGGAGTTCATTCCTCAGCTTGATCTGTTTGTACTTGTCAAATATATTTGACCCTGTGTGCTCATGAGATGATTCTGCTGACAGAGTAGTGTTTGTTTGTTTTCTATATGAATATGTGGACACTATGAACTGATTGTCTGAAAAGGTTGAGGAATGTGGTCCCTCCATGACTATGGTGGACTGCATTTCTCTCTTTGTACAGGTCTGGTGAGTGACTAGTTTTGGCCCTTTTTCTGTAGACTTGAAAGTCTTCAGCTGACACCTCTGTGATTGCAGGTGAAATCTCTTTCCTTTCTCTCTTTTCTATTTGTATTTGAGGTGTGCTGGTATGTGAAGAAGTGACAGGGGGTGGTTGTTCTTCTGTTTCCAGTAATGTGTTCTCTTGCCAATCTGTCTGATTCATATACTTTTCCATCTCTGGCTTGTGTACATGAGCATAAGGGGGGCTCTTTTATTTGACCCTAAGCTCTGAGATGACACTAAATGGGTCATAATTCCATGTGAAACTCTGAGTGAAGTTCATCTGTTTCAAGAGTTGATCTGCCTCTTCTCCTGCAGCTCTGTTGTTGCATATGAAAGAACCAATTTGGGTCTTGATTCTAAGTTGCTGTTTCTTCTTGACTGAGACAAAATGAATATCATTAGAGTTCACCATTTTCCTAATGTATTCCAATGCAAAGATCCTTATAGAGAGATATTTTGGCAGTTTGTATGGTGGCAATTCACATCCATACACTCTTATTTTAGTGTGGTTTTGGTACATATGCCAATCTCCTTTTTTGGCCAGATTAGAGAGGTGAATAATTCTCTAGACTTCTTCATTGATTCTTGGCTTTGTTCTGCAATTGAGCATGCAAACCACTAGGTGATAAAATTGATCAATGAAATCCTTGAAGTTGAACCTAGTTGAATTTTTCCTCACTAGTCCAATTTTTGGAGAGCACATGAGAATCTATCTTACTGAAAAAACAAGAATAGGTACACCATCACTGAGGAATATCTGAACATTCCTTCTGTTGAAAATTTGAAAAACTACTCATGTATGTTATCAATAAAAAACCGACTGAAATCAAATTGAACTGTGGCTTTTTCTTTGGTGGAAAAAATGGACAAAAAACCTAAGATAGGTTCATCCACCCATTCATTTGAAAAGTATCCTAATAGGTAACTGAGGGTAGAAATAATCAAGTATTCCCTGACATAAAAGATGGATGATGGATAGGGAGGGTTTTTCTTAGGCAACTGAGCATCTTCTGGCATAAAGATTTCAAAAATATGGGCTCTTTGGGGGAAGGAGAGTTTCTGGTAGAGGTCATTCATGGATTCAACAGACAACGGGATTGCAGAGTCAATTCTTGGGATCTGTAACATCTGATTAATGGATTTGGGGTTAATGGTGAACATGGTTTCACTAGAAGAGGAAACGATGGCCCTTTGGTCGGGAAAATAATGGGCTTGGCATTTCAGGGCAAATTCTGGGAAATTGAAGGTCTGAGGGAACATGAAAAAAGGCAAATTGGACTCCCAGAGCCCAATTTCGTCGCTCTGATCCAGGAAAATATCCTTTATCCAGAAGTGTAATTCGAAGAAGTTGAATTCACACTTTGTCTCTGTAATCTTGTAGTCTTTATCTGCCAGGGGAATATGATCTAGGTCGATGGGAGGGGGAAGAAATGGATATTTAGACATCTCAGCAGATTTATCTTTGGGAGCCATGATTAACAAAGTTCTGAGGTGAATTAATGGAGGACTGCAATTACCTAGGTTAATTGCATTTGTCGCAGTGGATTTTGGTGGCAGTTGGCTCGAAAGATGGATTTGGCACAGTGTCGACAGTGCATGTATTTGCAAATAGTGTCACAATGGCGAAGAAACGAGGTTATACAATGCAACAGAGGTGTCTGTTATGGCATGGGGTGATGACGGGGAAAATAACGGTCACGGGGAGGGAATTGATTGGCCAACGGGTATGTGGGGCATGACATGTGATAAGTGATAGCGGGGTACAGTGGCAAAGTGAAGTGGGTGGTATCGGGTAGGTGGTTTGGCAGGATTCTTGAGGGGGGGGGGTACGAAATGTTGAGAGGGTGACACATTAGGTAGGTCCCATGCAGGGAAAACTGCCATTCCAGACCCCCCCGCCCACCACCGTTAAAGGTAGAAAGGTCGGGGGGGGGGGGGGGCCNCAATGGAAGTTGTGCGCCTTTTAGTTGCAACACAAAAAATGGTCTTTTCCATTGTAAAAATTAGGATAAAATCATAAAGTGGGTAGCTCTAAGCTCACCCTTTCCATTTTTTCACCAAGGTCTTATTCCCTAAGGTAAAAAAACATCAAATTTACTCAAATAAAGGGTATTTTAACAATCCCTTTCCAATTTTTATTGAAATAAACATTACTAACCTAAATCATAACCTAATCAACTAAATTATTAATCCATCTTAGACTGTTGGATTCATTATTACTCTAACCTAGCTAATTTGTCCAAGATTACATTGTTCGACCAAATTTATTCACTAACCTAACAACATAAATTGAAAAGGTTTGATCATGATTATACAATATGAGTCAAACCAAATTTATTTTTTCATGGGGTTATATATATATATATATATCTTTTATTATATTTATATCCTCTTTTCATTTTCTATATTTATTCTTTTTCTTTTCTCTTTTATTTTTATTTTTATTTTATTTTTCCTTTTGGTAAATCATTTGCAGAATAAAATATTATTTACACTAAAATATGACTAAAGGAAGAAATTCTAATCACTAGGTGATACTATGAAATATAGGGTTATAACAGTGGCTCCACTTGGGGATGGTGCTCTCCTTGTGAGGTGCCAAGAACCAGATACTTGTTGCCTTGAATCTTCTTCTCCAGTACTTTTATGCATTCTGATTAGCTTTATTACAAATGTAAATCTGGTGACACTGATCAGTGGCTTAGGGCCTTCTCTTCAGGCTTCAACCACTGATAAAAAATAACCCACACATGACATAAAAAGTAAAATGGTATTTACAATGAGATGAGTGAGAAAATTTTCATTCCTGTGGAACATAGTGCTTGAGCATTCTGCCATTGATAGGTCCTCTGGGAAGATCTTCTCCATCCATATCCTTGATAAAAAAATGCATTGTTTCCTTTGTAGGCATGTATTATGAATGGGCCTTTCCATAGATTCTCAAATTTTCCATGTTTTCCCTTTTCTTCATTCCTTGAGTCCCATTTCAGTACTTTGTCTCCTATTTGGAAGTCATCCACCTTTGTCCTTCTGTCATAGATTTTATTGATGTTTTCCTGTATCGCCTGAGTTTGGTTATAGACCTCTTCTCTGGAATGTTGAAGCTGTATAGTTTGATTGATTCTTCTTTGGATGTCATTGGGTTCAACATGAACTTCTTGCAATAATTCCATGACAGGAACACCTAAAGAAGTAGGAAAGACAACATCCATTCCATACACCAACTGATATGGAGACATACCAATTGACCTTTTTGTAGTAAGTTTGTTTGCCCATAGCACATGTACCAACTTATTGTGCCATGATTTCTTGTTGTCCTGCAACAAATTCTTGATAATGTTGACCAAAATCTTATTTGAAGACTCTGCTAATCCATTGCCCTGAGGGTAATAGGCTGTAGAGTGTCCTAAGGTGATGTGGTATTTGATGCAAAATTCTATCATCTTTTTTGATTTGAATGCTGTTGCGTTGTCAGTGATAATTTTCCCGGGGCATCCAAATTTAGAAAGAATGTTAGTGTCCAAAAATTTGATGATCACAACATCAGTGGCTTGCCTGGTGGGTACAAATTCAATCCACTTGGTGAAATAATCAGTGGCTGTGAAAATCCACTTGTGCTGGCCTAATGAAGGAGGGTGAATTTCTCCAGTGAAATCCAAACTCCAATGTTGAAATGGAGCTTCAACTGAAATTGGCTTCAAAGGTAAAGGAAAAAGTTTCCTTTTGCCTTCAAAGATATGACATTTATGACAGGAAGTCACTTTCTTGTGGACATCTGCAAATAAAGTTGGCCAATAGAAACCAACTTTGAGAATTTTATTGGCAGTAGTCTTCCAATTCATATTTCCACCATGGTCTCCTTCATGGAATTCCTGCAAAGCTTTATCAACTTCATCCTTCAACAAACTATTTAGTAGAATCCCTCCAAAATCTTTCTAATATAGATTTCCATTTAAAGTACAATACTTCATAGCTTTGAGTTTCAAATATATAGCTTTAGTTTTAGTTAAACCAGGAGGAGCTTGAAGATGATGTAAAACAAAAAGTAACGTCTACATACAAGGGAGAGTTTGAGAAAACCTCTTTAACTTGGGGAGTCGACTGCTCTTCTTGTTCATTAACTGCAGCTAGAAAATTAATATCCAAAGCATGAAAGTTTGACTCAGCCATCAGTTTGTCTAATCCTTGACCCTTGATGAGCTTGGTTGGTTTGATCTCAATATCATACTCAAGGATCACAACAATCCATTTACCACTTCTTCCATCTGGATTGTCTTGGTTCAGAATATATTTCACCACAACATTAGGAACATAAGCAATAATATGAGAGTGGAGAATACATACTCTGAAATCTTTAATTGCTTTCACCAAAGAAAAAGCTTGTTTCTCCATGATGTTATAATTTAATGCAATATCTCTCAGCGATTTACTGAAGAATGCTATAGGTTGTTCATGGCCTTGTTCTTCTGCAAAAGGACTGTTGCAATGGTATGCTCAGAGGAAAAATAAAATAAGAGGAAATCTTTGGTATAATCAGGACTGATAAGTACAGGGGCTTGTGTCAAGGCCTGTTTCACCTGATCAAAGGAATGTTTTGCTTCTATAGTCCATTTTATTTTTATATCTTTTTTCATCATATTTGTTATGTTTTTGAGGAGTTCTGCCAGTTTAGGGATAAATCTTCTTAGACAATTTATTTTTCCTATGAAAGATTGCAACTCTTTTATGTTTCTTGGATGGTCTATTTTCTGAATGGCTTCAATTCTGTTAGGATCTATTTTGATTCCATCTTTAGATATGGTGTGTCCTAACCGTTTACCTTCCTCTAGACCAAACTGAGTTTTCTTGGGATTTAGTGAGATTCTGAATTTCCTGCATTTTTCAAAAACTTTTCTAAGGTGGAGTAAGTGCTCTTCATCTATTTTTGAAAAAATAGTTATGTCATCCAGGTATATGACAATGAATCTTCCAAGTTCATCCACAAAAGCAATGTCCATTTCTCTCTGAAATGTGGCCCCAACATTCATTAAACCAAAAGGCATTTTCACATACATGAAAGTGCCCCAAGGTGTAGTGAACGTTGTTTTCTCTTGGTCGTCAGGGTGGACTAAGACTTGGTTGTATCCAAAAAATCCATCTAACAAAGAAATTCTACTGGAGCCAACTACCTTCTGCAAAATATGATACATTTTGGGCAAGGGATAGTTGTCTTTAAGTGAGACTTTATTGAGGTTTCTAAAATCAATACACAAAATGATTTCTCCACTTTTCTTTTTGGTAGGAACTAAATTGGACACCCATTTAGAAAACCTTAACGGGACAATGATTTTAGCATCATACATTTTCTTTATTTCCTTTTCAATTAGAGGCATCAACTTTGGGTTAATTCTCCTAAGTTTTTGTTTGAAAGGATTATGATCTTCTTTTATGGGAATTTTGTGTTGTATAATGCTAGTATCATAGGATTTCAAGTCTTCAAAGCTCTATGCAAAAACATCTACACATTCTTTGAACAATTCTATATATTTTTGTTTTTGAGCAGGAGGTAAAGATTTGGACAATTTAATCATTTTTGGTTCCTTATCAGTCCCTATATTACAGTCCTCAACATCTTTTCCAATAGGTTCAATTTTTGGCTTTTTAGATACATCATCGAAATCAAATAGTTCTTCCAATGGGACTAACCCTCTAGGCATAATGTTATCCTTTAATTGAAAAAAATATGAATTTTCTTCTTTTTCATTTATTTCTTCTAAATCTATTTTATTTACACTTTCATTATCACTATCTACATCAATATTTGCACATTCAAATTCATTTTTGGATTGCAGTAAATCATCAATCTGTTCATCATTAACAAAAACATGCCAATACCTGATATTGTCTGGGATAGGAGGTCTGCATTTCACCTCAACTGTGTACTGGTGATTAGGATGAAATGGTATTTTACAAGTGGCTGCTGAAGTAGCCAGTCCATTAACAAGTATGTTTTGGCCTCTGGGAATCACCTGCAAATCATATTCAATAAAACATTGCAAAAAATATAGAACAACATTTCTATAGGCCCTTAGTCTCGAGTGTTTGGAAAAGTACTCACCTTTGATCTGTTTTATGATAAGTTCGGAATCATCCCTTACCAAAATTCTCTTGGCACTAAGCTTTTTTAACAATTTTAGGCCTAACATTAATGCTTCATACTCGGCTATATTGTTGGTAAAATGAAAATTTAATTTGTAGGAATGGCTTTCTGAATATCTTTCTTTTGAATTGAACATCCACACTCCAGCTCCAGATCCTTCTTTACTAACAACACCATCAAAGTCTAAACTCCACAGTGGTTCAGTTGATTCATCAGATTGTACCATCACTGTTTCCTCTTCTTCAGAGGTTTCTTTGCTTTCCTCCAAGTTATACACATCATCCTCCAATTGTGCAATTTGACTTTCCATGTCTCCATCATATAAGATAAAAGAATGAAGATCAAAATGAGCATAGTATAAGGGGTAGTTATGTGGATTTTCTTGACTACTGACCATGTATTTCATCAGAGTCTCCCTGTATAATCTTCTCTGCTAACCAAATAATGGGATGGTGGCATAAGACATGTCCAGTTGTAGGGTACCCTGTAATTTGGCCCCCCATGACTGAGACAACAACATGCCATACTTTGGAGGTATATCTGCAACAAAAATGTCCATAACCATGATTTTGGCTGGTATTTGTGCTAAAGTAATACACAAATCTTTAATCAGACCTATGCATTTAACTTTACTTGAATCAAAGGAGTATAAGTCCTTGTAAGGCCTAGTGATATCAAGTCCCAATTTCTCCATCATAGCCTTAGGCATAAGGTTGTGAGAAGCACCACAATCTAGCATAGAATTGTGCAAAGTCTTATCATGAATATTTAAGCTTATGTAAAAAGGAGGAACAAAACCACTGTCAGCTTTTCCCTCAACCTTAGGACCAAGCAAAAACTCTAGTTGATCATCAACAATGTTCACTGTGTCTATACCCACTCCTGGTTCTATGTGTTAGCACTCTGTAAATTTCCTAGAGGTTGAAAAGAAGGAATCCACAAAGGTGACTTTATCCAACCGCTTTTAAAGCTGGGATCTAGCCCTTCCAGCTTCAGAGATGGATCTCTCTATATGATTTAGCTTTGTTTTTAACTTTAGATGTTAGGCTAGGTAAATAAATAGGTAGGCTTTGGAGTCGAAATGTTTTTAAATTGGTTGAGATATTCTACACATCCATTGGGCTATGGGGTCTGTGATATAATAAACTCGAGATACAAACCAGAAACATAAAGGAATACTTCCACAGGGTGAGATAATATACTCACTGGATCTTTAATAGCTTAAATGATGAACAGAGGAAAAGATGAGAAAGATAAATCCAACTAAGAAGCAGTTAAGAATTTCTTAATTGAAAACATCAGAAGATAAACNAAAGTCAGAAACAGGGTATCCAAGATAAATCCTGCAACGTACGTTACTCTTAAAGATTAGTTTCAGAAAAAAAAAAATGATCACAAAGCAAGAATAACATTCAACTTAGAGAATAAACATCACTAGTGAATACACACAAGAATCCTGTAAAAGTGCCTCCTTTTTATTAATGGCAGATCTCTTCAAAAATGAGACAGTCTGATAGTGTCAGGGTGTAAAGATAAAAAACCCTCAATACTTCCAAAGGTGAAGTATTTATAATTCAAATTACAAACATTCCTGTCATAATTGATCAGGACGTGCTCATTCTATTTTTAGTCTAATTAATTTAACTAATCAAAACTGCTTGATGACTTGGTACAACTGCATGCAGAATTTATGGGGTAGGCCGTTGGCGAGGTTCTTGCACAACCTCTTCTGGCTAGATAGGTGACTGGACCTAGACAGCTCATCTGCTAATCGAGCAGATCGCAGAGTTCCTCCCATCTGAGATGACTAGGCACAGTGACTTTAAGTAATCTCCGATACACTTAATCCATTTCCATATATTTGGCGAATGTGGGCTTAGTGAGGAATATGTATCGAATCTCATGTTGGATATTGATGTCCAACTGAAAAGCGTCCAGAAATGATTTTCTGGTGATGCTCCCTTGTATGCCAACAAATTTTGAACTATCCTTAGACACTTCAGACAGTCTCTTTTTGTAATCTGGGAGTGTCATAAGTTTATCATTAATAACCTTCAGACCTGGGAGACCTTTCTTCTGGAGAGTCTTGATCTTGCTGAAGAATTTCTGTACCCCCTGGTCCATAATCTGAACCTTTTCCTCCAATTGAAGCATTAATCCTCTCTTGGTCAAAACTCTCTTGACCTCAAGGATGGTTTCTGTTCTGTCTTCTATCTTCAACTCTTCTAGTTCTTCTCTGGTCTTAGAATTGAGGAATTTGATAATATCATTTGCCTGAGTTGGTCTGTCTCCCAATTCTAATCTGATCTTCTCAATCACCTGTTTACTCCTTTGGACCAACTCGTTCTGCTCAAACATGATTTGAATCATGGGCCAGATCTCATTTATGGACTTTGTGATGTCTGTCCATACATTCTCTTTGACTTCAGCCAAAGTCTTCCCTGCCACTGTTTGCTTTTGGAGCTGCTGTAGTTCCTTCCTGAGCTGCTCATTTACCTGCTTTTCTTTGGAGAGGCTGGTCTGGAAAGAAGTTTTGAGTTCCTGGAGGTTCTCAACTTCCTTCTTAAGCCTACTGATTTCTGTCTCTTGCAGGTTCATCTTTTCCATGGATTTGGCGAGGTCGGCGGTCCCTTCTGGTGGTATCACTGGTGTTGCGGAAGGAATTGCTGTTACTGCTGCTGTGCTTGCTCCTGAAATCGGAATGGCACTCAATGGAATGACTTCCATTGGCTTCATCTGCTCCTTCTCTTTTAGCAATCTCTCCATCTCAGCCTCCATCTCTTTGAGCTGGGCGTTTTGCTCCATGAGCAGCCTGAGCATTTCGTCCTTCTCACCTTCCTTCTCTGCTATCTCTTTTGCCTGCGAGTCTTTTGTAGGAGGGAGCTTTAGCTGTTTCCTCAAAGAGGCGATATCTGTATTCTTCTTCTTTATCATCTCTTCTGCAGCTTTGACGTTTGAGGGATCATAGCCAATCTTGAGGACCAACTCCTCCAAAGTTTTAATTCTGTTATCCTTTGCGAAGGATGAAATCTTCTCCAGTTTGAGCTGCGTTTGAGCGTTGTTGAGTGACACCTGGAATTTTGCTACTGACACTGAAGCATGTGACAATGTATGGAATACCATCTCTCCTGTCTATTTGTGCATATCCATCTGATTTGCTGGGTGCACGTTCTTCGTTTGGAACTCGAAGGTGGCCCTCTTGTAATCTGTAATTACCTTGGGGTCTGGTACCTGCGCCTGGAGGAAGGCCATGTGCATCCTACCCTTTTTTGTGTCAAATGTGGACATCAGCCTATGCTGCGCAGTTGACGTCTGCTTTCGAAATTGAGCATAGGTGCTAGTGGTAAGAGTCTGATTTCTCTTCTTGATCAGCTCGTACTTCTTGAAAATGCTCAACTTGGGCCCAGTCTTGCCTGGCTGAGTGTCCAGTGGGGAGTCAGTAGATTTCTTTGGAACTGTTGGGGTGATGCCCTGATATAGGCTCAAGCCAAAAGGTGGAATGACAGTCTTGACCACTGTGGTAGGCGGGACCTCTATTTCTCCAGTTGGACCGGGAACTGTGGTGGTCTTGGGACTCTTAGTATGCAATTGGAACGCTTCAGAAGATACCTCCGTGACAGGCGGAGATGACTCTTGTCGAGGCCTCTTTTCCTTAGGGACCTGTGGCATGGTAGTTGGTGGCACAATCATCGGGGGAACCTACTGTTCCACTTCGATCAAGGTGTCAGGCACCCACACTGTCTGATTGGCAAATTTTTCGATCTCGGGCTTGGACTTGTGAACATACGGGATGTTTTTATTTTTTACCCGCATTGTTGAAATGATCCCGCATGGATCATAGTGCCATGGGAAACTCATAAAGAATTTCATTTCTCTCAACATTCTGTCAGCTTCTTCCCCTACGCCTCGACTGTTGCAGATGAAGGAGCCAATTTGCCCCTTGATCCACAACTGCTGTTTTTTCTTCAGGGATACAAAGTGGATGTCATCCGAATTCATGATCTGCCTTATATACTCTAACACAAATATTCTTACTGGCACATACTTTGGTAGCTTGTAAGGTTCCAATTCGCACCCGAAAACTCTGATCTCGGTGTGGTTTTGATACAGGTACCAGTCCCCTGTCTTTGCATTGTCCGAGAGATGCAGAATTCTCTGGACTTCATCGTTTATTCGTGGCTCGAGCCTGCCACTCAACATGCTTACCACAGGGTGGTAAAACAGATCGATGAATGCTTTGAAGTCGTATTCTGTAGAGTTACACTTCAGCAAAGAGGTCCATGCTGTGACTGGCTGAGGCCTTCCGTCTGCGTCCATTTTCTGCATGGAGAAACTGAATTTATTTGCTTGATAGAAAACGAACATGTAGGCCAGTATAGACGAATATCTGAACATGCCTTCTATGCCAAAATTCATGAACCGTTCGTGAATATTTTCGGCCAAGAAGGTGTTGAAATCAAACTGTGTGGTGGGATTTTCATCAGTGGAGAAAATGGATAGAAAACCCAGAATAGGCTCGTCTACCCACTGGTCTGAATAGTAACCTAACAGAGCACAAAGGGAGGAAATTACCTGGTTTCCCTTGGTGGAGAACATGGATGACGGGTAAGGGGGATTTGTGGAAGGGAATTGAGCGAAGGTGGGAAGGAATAGCTCAAATATTTGAGCTCTCTGGGGAAAAGTCATCTTTTGATACAACTCTATAAGGATTTCTAGGTTGAATGGGGACGCAGACTCGTCATGGGGAATTTGCATCATCTGGTCTATGTCTTCGGGCGTGATGATGAACAGAGTGTCTCTAGATGATGATATGACGGCTCTCTGTTCGAGAATATAGTGAGCTTGGAATTTAAGCGCAAACTCGGGAAAATGGTGGACCTGGGGAAAAAGGTACAGGGGTAAATTGGACTCCCAGAGTCCAATTTCATCGCTCTAGTCCAGGAAAACTTCCCGGAGCCATGACTGGAGGTCCAAAAAATCGAATTCACACTTGGTATCAGCGATCAACCTGTCTTTGTCAACCAATGGGATTTTGTCCAGGTCGACAGGAGGCGGGAGAAAAGGATTCTCCTCTCCCTCTGCTTGTCTTGGCTTTGGTGCCATCTCTGCAACAGTACCTGCAAATAACACGAAGTTAGTGGGGTCGACTGACTATGGATGAAGGCGACGAGATGTAACGGAGAAGAAAGCTATGGGTTTTCTGGTGCGACAAGTGAACAACGAAAATGGGGGAAAACGATACTTTTATTTAAAAATGGGGTCGGTTGGACGCGGGAGACAGGTCATCAGGATAACGGGTATGTTATCCCGTAATAAATGGACAACGGGCCACTTGGGGGTGAGATGGCAGGGGACAGTGGCCCAAACATACGGACGAGTGACGTGGAGGTTGGTGATTGGAGGTAAAAGTCGCAATAAGGGGCTGGTCATGAGTGAAAAGGGTAAGGTACTGACAGTAGGGACTGACAACAGTTATGGGATGGGACACACTTGGAAGCAAGTGGAACAAGTGGGAGATGACGTCCATGAGTGACGAGGGCTGTCAGATGGCAGATGGGGATGGGACTTCAGGATCAATAGGCTGACGCAACGTATGACCAGGGGCCCGCCATAGGAGAATAACAATTCCGGACCCCCCCCCTTGGTTAAAAGTAGAACATCAGGGGGGGTCCGAAAACCTTTTTAGACCGTTGATTTG
>JASDQU010372824.1:47757-59901 GCA_032191745.1 Picea mariana
CTTTATTACAAATGTAAATATGACACTGATCAGGGGCTTAGGGCCTTCTCTTCAGGCTTCAACCACTGATACAAAATAACCCACACATGACATAAAAAGTAAAATGGTATTTACAATGAGATGAGTAAGAAAATTTTCATTCTTGTGGAACATAGTGCTTGAGCATTCTGCCATTGATAGGTCCTCTGGGCAGATCTTCTGTAGGCATGTATTATGAATGGGCCTTTCCATAGATTCTCAAATTTTCCATGTTTTCCCTTTTCTTCATTCCTTGAGTCCCATTTCAGTACTCTGTCTCCTATATGGAAGTCATCCACCTTTGTCCTTCTGTCATAGATTTTATTGATGTTTTCCTATATCGCTTGAGTTTGGTTATAGACCTCTTCTCTGGACTGTTGCAGCTGTATAGTTTGATTGATTCTTCTTTGGATGTCATTGGGTTCAACATGAACTTCCTGCAATAATTTCATGACAGGAACACCTAAAGAAGTAGGAAAGACAACATCCATTCCATACACCAACTGATATGGAGACATACCAATTGACCTTTTTGTAGTAAGTTTGTTTGCCCATAGTGCATGTACCAACTTATTGTGCCATGATTTCTTGTTGTCCTGCAACAAATTCTTGATAATGTTGACCAAACCCTTATTTGAAGACTCTACTAATCCATTGCCCTGAGGGTAATAGGCTGTAGAGTGTCCTAAGGTGATGTGGTATTTGATGCAAAATTCTATCATCTTTTTTTATTTGAATGCTGCTACATTGTTAGTGATAATTTTCCCAGGGAATCCAAATTTAGAAAGAATGTTAGTTTCCAAAAATTTGATGATCACAACATCAGTGGATTGCCTAGTGGGTACAAATTCAATCCACTTGGTGAAATAATCAGTGGTTGTGAAAATCCACTTGTGCTGGCCTAATGAAGGAGGGTAAATTTCTCCAATGAAATCCAAATTCCAATGTTGAAATGGAGCCTCAACTAATATTGGCTTCAAAGGTAAAGGCAAAAGTTTACTTTTGCCTTCAAAGATCTGACATTTATGATAGGAAGTCACTTTCTTGTGGACATCTGTAAATAAAGTTGGCCAATAGAAACCAACTCTGAGAATTTTATTGGCAGTAGTCTTCCAATTCAGATTTCCACCATGGTCTCCTTCATGGAATTCCTGCAAATCTTTACAAACTTCATCCTTCAACAAACTATTTAGTAGAATCCCTCCAAAATCTTTCCAATACAGATTTCCATTTAAAATACAATACTTCATAGCTTTGAGTTTCAAAAGTATAACTTTAGTTTTAGTTAAACCAGGAAGATCTTGAAGACAATGTAAAACAAAAAGTACCGTCTACATACCAGGGAGAGTTTGAGAAAACCTCTTTAACTTGGGGAGTCGACTACTCTTCTTGTTCATTAACTGCAGCTAGAAAATTAATATCCAAAGCATGAAAGTTTGACTCAACCATCAGTTTGGCTAATCCTTGACCCTTGATGAGCTTGGTTGGTTTGATCTCAATATCATACTCAAGGATCACAACAATCCATTTACCACTTCTGCCATCTAGATTGTCTTGGTTCAGAATATCTTTCACCACAACATTAGGGACATAAGCAATAATACGAGAGTGGAGAATACATACTCTGAAATCTTTAATTGCTTTCACCAAAGAAAAATCTTGTTTCTCCATGATGTTATAATTCAATGCGACATCTCTCAGGGGTTTACTGAAGAATGCTATAGGTTGTTCATGGCATTGTTCTTCTGCAAAAGGACAGTTGCAATGGTATGCTCAGAGGAAAAATAAAATAAGAGGAAATCTTTGGTATAATCAGGACTGATAAGTACAGGGGCTTGTTTCAATGCCTGTTTCACCTGATCAAAGGAATGTTTTTATTCTATAGTCCATTTTATTTTTATATCTGTTTTCATCATATTTGTTATGTTTCTGAGGAGTTTTGCCAGTTTAGGGATAAATCTCCTTAGACAGTTTATTTTTCCTATGAAAGATTGTAACTCTTTTATGTTTCTTGGATGGTCTATTTTCTGAATGGCTTCAATTCTGTTAGGATCTATTTTGATTCCATCTTTAGATATGGTGTGTCCTAACCGTTTACCTTCCTCTAGACCAAAAAGAGTTTTCTTGGGATTTAGTGAGATTTCAAATTTCCTTCATTTTTCAAAAAATTTTCTAAGGTGGAGTAAGTGCTCTTCATCTATTTTTGAAAAAACAGTTATGTCATCCAGATATATGAAAATGAATCTTCGAAGTTCATCCACAAAAGCAATGTCCATTTCTCTCTGAAATGTGGCCCCAACATTCATTAAACCAAAAGGCATTTTCACATACATGAAAGTGCCCCAAGGTGTAGTGAACGTTGTTTTCTCTTGGTCACCAGGGTGGACTAAGACTTGGTTGTATCCAAAAAATCCATCTAACAAAGAAATTCTACTGGAGCCAACTACCTTCTGCAAAATATGATACATTTTGGGCAACGGATAGTTGTCTTTAAGTGAGACTTTATTGAGGTTTATAAAATCAATACATAGTTTGATTTCTCCACTTTTCTTTCTAGTAGGAACTAAATTGGACACCCATTTAGAAAACCTTAATGGACAATGATTTTAGCATCATGCATTTTCTTTATTTCCTTTTCAATTAGAGGCATCAACTTTGGGTTAATTCTCCTAAGTTTTTGTTTGAAAGGATTATGATCTTCTTTTATGGGAATTTTGTGTTGTATAATGCTAGTATCACAAGATTTCAAGTCTTCATAGCTCCATGCAAAAACATCTACAAAATCTTTGAACAATTCTAT
This sequence comes from Picea mariana, assembly GCA_032191745.1. NCBI lineage: Eukaryota > Viridiplantae > Streptophyta > Pinopsida > Pinales > Pinaceae > Picea > Picea mariana. The sequence continues at coordinate 50,576 of JASDQU010372824.1, forward strand.
ATATTTTTGTTTTTGAGCAGGAGGTAAAGATTTGGACAATTTAATAATTTTTGGTTCCTTATTAGTCCCTATATTACAGTCCTCAACATCTTTTCCAATAGGTTCAATTTTTGGCTTTTTATATACATCATCGAAATCAAACAGTTCTTCCAATGGGACTAACCCTCTAGGCAGAATGTTATCCTTTAATTGAAAAAAAACTGAATTTTCTTCTTTTTCATTTATTTCTTCTAAATCTATTTTATTTAAACTTTCATTATCACTATCTACATCAATATTTGCACATTCAAATTCATTTTTGGATTGCATAAAATCATCAATCTGTTCATCATTAACAAAAACATGCTAATACCTGATATTGTCTAGGACAACAGGTTTGCATTTCACCTCAACTGTGTACTGGCGATTAGGATGAAATGGTATTTTACAAGTGGTTGCTGAAGTAGCCAGTCCATTAACAAGTATGTTTTGGCCTCTGGGAATCACCTGCAAATCATATTCAATAAAACATTGCAAAAAATATAGAACAACATTTCTATAGGCCCTTGGTCTCGGGTGTTTGGAAAAGTACTCACCTTTGATCTGTTTTATGATAAGTTCGGAATCACCCCTTACCAAAATTCTCTTGGCACCAAGCTTTTTTAACAATTTTGGGCCTAACATTAATGCTTCATACTCAGCTATATTGTTGGTACACTGAAAATTTAATTTGTAGGAATGGCTTTCTGAATATCTTTCTTTTGAATTGAACACCCATAGTCTAGATCCAGATCCTTCTTTACTGAAAACACCATAAAAGTCTAAACTCCACAGTGGTTTAGTTGATTCATCAGATTGTACCATCACTATTTCCTCTTCTTCAGGGGTTTCTTTGCTTTCCTCCAAGTTATACACATCATCCTCCAATTGTGCAATTTGACTTTCCATGTCTCCATCATATAAGATAAAAGAATCAAGATCAAAATGAACATAGTATAAGGGGTAGTTATGTGGTTTTTCTTGACTACTGACCATGTATTTCATCAGAGTCTCCCTGTATAATATTCTCTGCTAACTAAAATAATGGGATGGTGGCATAAGACATGTCCAGTTGTAGGGTACCCTGTAATTTGGCCCCCCATGACCGAGACAACAACATGCCATACTTTGGAGGTATATCTGCAACGACAATGTCCATAACCATGATTTTGGCTGGTATTTGTGCTAAAGTAATACACAAATCTTTAATTAGACCTATGCATTTAAATTTACTTGAATCAAAGGAGTATAAGTCCTTGTAAGGCCTGGTGATATCAAGTCCCAATTTCTCCATCATAGCCTTAGGCATAAGGTTGTGAGAAGCACCACAATCTAGCATAGAATTGTGCAAAGTCTTATCATGAATATTTAAGCTTATGTAAAAAGGAGGAACAAAACCACTGTCATCTTTTCCCTCAACCTCAGGACCAAGCAAAAACTCTAGTTGATCATCAACAATGTTCATTCTGTCTGTACCCACTTCTGGTTCTATGTTCAGGTCTTTGATCACTTGTGATATGTAAGCATTTTTGTTCATTAATTTTGTTAGAGGAATGGGTATTTTAAGTTTGGCCAACTCACTTTCTAGGCTGAATGAGGCTGGAGCTTTATTCTGATTAGGGGAATCTTTCTTCTCAACTACATTCTTTTGTGAAGTGACCCTAGGTTGACTAGTGGAGGGAATATCAGTTTGAGCAGTTTTTGATATAGAGTCAGATACTCTTTTTGTTTGGGCTTCTGAACTTTTCTTTAGAGGGTTATCAAGAACTTTCTTGAAAGGTGCATCTGTCGTCTTCTTAGAGTCAAAATATTTCTTGGTTGGGTTATCATTAGACTTCTTACTTCTCAAATTGTACTGCCTATGCACCTCCATTATAGCGTTTTCACCCTTGTGTGAAGTCCTCGTCCTCTTGTCTAGGATGATATCTTCCTATAACTCATCAAAGTAATAAGGTGAAAACTCATCAACTGAAGGTATTGAAACTTACTCATCTTGATCCATGATCATGGGAGGCTCAAAATGTTTTAAGTTCTCAATGTTCACAACTGAGTAAATATGCATGTAAGGTGGAAGATTTAGACGAAAAACATTGGTACCACTTTTCTCCAAGATAGTGAAGGGATAATGAATGGGATTGAGTTTCTTTTCTTCACCCTTCAATATCTCTTTGCTGATGTGAATCTATACCCGGTCTCCAACCTGGAACTAATGATCAACCCTGTGCTTGTCATGTTGAGATTTATACTGTGCTTGAATTTTCTCCCATCGTTCCCTGACTACTTGGTGTATTTGTTGGATCCTCTGGATGAACTTGTGGGCTCTGTCCTCTATTCGTTCTTCATTCACATCAACATCTCTCCCATACATCAAGTGCAAAGGAACCCTTGGTAGGTACCCAAAACATGTCTCAAAAGGTGAAATATGAGTGGATGAATGTAAAGATTGGTTGTAAGCATGTTGTACATAAGGTATCTGTTCATCCCATAACTTGGGATGTTTTCTATAGTAGCCTTGAAGAAAAAGTACCACTGTTTGGTTTAACACCTTTGTCTATCCGTTAGTATGTGGATGGAAAGCAGTGCTCCTCTTCAATTTGGTTTCCATCATCCTCCACAAGCTAGTCTAAAAGTCCCCAAGGAATCGAGTGTCTCGATCCGAGACAATGGATGTGGGTAACCCAAAGTGAACCCAAACATACTGAAAGAAGAGATTAGTAGTTTGCTCAGTAGTGATCTTCTTTTTACATGGCATCAAGATACTCATCTTGCTAAACCTGTCCACTACAACCTACACATAGTTATGACCGCCTTTGGTCATTGGTAAACCCCCTACAAAATCCATGAATATATTTTCCCATGGATGGGATGGAACAAGAAGTGGTGAGTATAGCCCCAATTTTCTATTAGTGGGCTTACAAGTAGAACACATCACACACCCCTCTACATATTTAGTTACAATTGCTTTAATTTGAGGCCAGTAAAAAAACCTCTACAAATCAGCCATAGTTTTTCCTACCCCAAAATTCCCAGACACAAGAGAAGTGTGAGATTCTCGTATTACATGGACTCTTTCACTTGTAGGAATACATAGCTTTCCAAGATTGTAGAGTAGTTTTTCCTACAGACAATAGTTCTCTACCTTGTTACTTGTACCCTTTTTGTACTTTATTACCAAATGAAATTGTTATAGAAACCCCATCCATCTGTAGTGCCGAGATTGTTGCAATTTGGTCTTTTCTTGGAGATACTGTAAGGGCTGGTGATCTGTATGTATGATTGTTTCCTTCGCTAACAAGTAGTGCTTCCATTTCTTTATGCTCTGGACTAATGCATACAACTCTTTATCATATGTAGGATAGTTAATAACAACTTGGTTAAAAGTTTCAGAGTGGTAATAGATAGGCTTATGATATTGCATCAATACTGCACCCATGGCATATCCGTTGGCATCTGCCTCGATCTCAAAAGGATGTTGAATATTTGATAGTGCTAATATTGGTGTGGTACCGATCTTCTCCTTCAAAGTGTCAAAATATTTTTGTTGCTTTCCTTCTCACTGAGAAGTGTTCTTTACACTGGTTAAGGCATGCAAAGGAGCTGCTATAAAGGAGAAGTTGGAAATGAACCTCCTCAAATACTGGACTGCACCTAAGAAGCTTTGGACTTCGGTTACACTTTTTGGCTCAGACCAATTTACAATTACATCAATTTTGGAAGGATCAATTTTTAATTGTCCTCCTCTTACAATATGACCTAAGTACACAAGGCCAGTCTTGCCAAATTAACATTTGGACAATTTTACATACATCTTTTCCCTTTGCAAAGTATCCAATACTTGCTTTACATGACTCACATGTTCATCCCAAGTCCCGCTAAAAATAATAATGTCGTCTAAATATACAATCGCAAAATCATCTAGGAAAGGCCTGAGTACATAATTCATCACACACATGAAAGTTGTCAGAGCATTATAAAGCCCAACCGACATAACTAACCACTCAAACAATCCCTGTTTGGTTTTAAAGGCAGTTTTCCATGCATCCTGTTTTGCGACCTTGATTTGATGATATCCACTGTGCAAATCCAACTTAGTGAAATAAAAAGCATTCTTCAATTGATCAAGTAAATCATCTATACAAGGAAGAGGGTATCGATTTTTCACCGTGATTTTATTTAAGGCCCGGTAATTGACACACATTCGCCATGTGCCATTTTTCTTTGGAACCATCACGATCGGAGAACCAGAAGGAGATGAACTAGTCCTGATGACCCCTTGGTCCAATAAGACCTGTACCTGCTTCTTGATCTTTGTCATCTCCACAACTGACATCCGGTACATGCCCACATTAGGAAGAGGAAAATCCTGCTGAAGATGTATCTCATATTGGATTTCCCTCTTAGGAGGTAATCCATGTGGTTCCTGAAAAATCTCATCATACTTAGAAACAATAACAATTAATTCCTTTTTATGAGATGGATCACACCCTTGGAAAGCATCAGATGTCCCGACATCTTTCTCTCTTACGATCATAAGAGAAGACTCATTTTCCTTGCACTAACAAGTGTTGTATTTACCCTCATGCTGTGAGCTCTAACAATATATTACACTCCCCCTTTAGTAAGGTGGTATTTGTTTTCATGACGAAAGAAGACTGCTTTTCTATCATAAAGATAAGGACTTCCCAACACTATACCACATTGATCAAGTGGTACAACATCCAAATCCAATTCATTAATCAACTTTGAAGCAATAACAAATTTGACCCTACATTGTTTGGTGACATTAAGTTTTTCTTTATCACATACCCAATGAAGAGGATAAGGCTTTAGATGTGGTTTTGTTTCAAGACCCATCTTCTTGACACGTGCTTCAGATATTAATTTTACTTGGGAATCCAAATCAAATAATGTATCTATCTTAGTGTGTTTAGATACAAATCTTATGTGAAATAATTCATTCCTCTTTCGTTCATCAACATGAGATTCATTATTGGAAATTGAACTAGCATGAAGGGAATATTTACCTTGTACTCCAACTGTTGTGATCTTTCATTCATCTCCTAAATCGGAACCAAGATCTTGTTGCACTGTAGCAATGGTTTTTGTCTTGCCCTTTCCACCGAACTATTTCGGTTTCTTTTCTGGATGTAGTTTCCAACAATGTTATTCATCGTGATCGCTTTTCTTGCAATGAGTGCAAAATGACTTTCCTCCTTCTCTTGTCACTATGGCAGTCTTCTTGTCCTTCCTTTTAAACTTCTTAAAAGTTTTATGTGGGAGATTGGAATATTTCTTCGTGGGATCTTCTTGAACATGTTTCCCCCTGTTCTCAAGGTGAGTGGCTTGCACACAAACTTTGTCAAGACTAGTGGGGTTAAACAAGAGCAAAGTATGAAGAATATAACTGTGAAGTGTGCCAATATACTTCATTAACGTTTCATAAGAATCCAAAGGAATGTTCAATGCAAGAGCTTTCTTCCTAAATTCTTCGGTGAAACTTTGTACAATTTGACCTTTACTTTTCCTTAAAGTTTGTCATTCCATCATTTCTTTATGTAAATACCCCAATGGATAAAATTGCTTCCTTATTGCTATTTTAAATTCCGACCATGAGGAAAGAATATTACCACACTTACTTCTGTCCTAAATCTTGCTCTCCCACCATACGAGAGCGGTGCCTTCCAATCGAAGAGAAGCTAGTTGTACTTTAGCTTCATCTTCAGCAATATGTTGAACACGACAATACACTTCAACCTATCGGATCCAATATTTATCTAGCTTTTCAGGGTTAGCATCTCCATTAAACATAGGTAAAGAAAATTTTACATCAATCTTTAATAATGATTTCTTAAAAGAGGTTTTATGTCTAGAATGATGAGAATGATGAGAATACTTAGAGGAAGAAGAAATAGTACTCAAAGGTGAAGATGGAGGCTCCATAGGATCTCCTCCAGCCCCTTGGTTTATCGAAGCATCATCATTTGCATGTGATTCCTTTTTCTTCCCTTTCTTCTTCATCTTCTTTTTGTAATCTCCATACATTCATTCGACCATTTCTGACATGCGATAAAAGACCATGTGAAAGTTTTTCTCCTGTTCATCATGCTTGTCCTTTTCTGCCATTTTCTTCCTTCGGGATGCACTGCCAACTTCGGGATTGAAAGTCTTAAGAGTTCCTTCACCCTGCTTATGCTTGGCCCTAGTAAACATTCACACTCAACAATTCAAGTCAAAGATGATTGCTCTGATACCAACATGATCTAGGATCTTTTCATCGAGTGACTTATAAAGAATTACATTAAATGAACATAAATTAAAGTGCACCATTAAAGAAGGAAAAGCTAAAAAATGAAGAGACATAAGCATCAAATATGAACACAAAAACTTGATAACAGAGTTCATCACTGGTGGACTATGTATCCAGTTCCTGCTCTCAAATGGGTAGGCTCTTTCATTAACTCAACAAAAGAATTTGGAAAAATACATAAGTATACCTCATTCTGAAATCAAGCTGTAGAAATAATGCTAAGATCATAAAAAAGACAACACCACTGAATTTATGACATCAAATTACCCAAAAATGACTGTCTCCATGCCTCGATCCAACTCTGGCACTCCCAGGCCCAAGAAGAAATTTGTCTCAGTTTTCGTGCCTTCTCTACAACCTGCATTAATGATTGGACTGCATCATTTTCCATGCCCAAATGGTTGTACCATACGCACGCCTCTCCCTGGTGGTTGGGCAGATGCAACTTTAAATATATTTTTTGGGCGTCGATTGTAATGTGTAGCCCGCGACCTGTTGGTTAGGGTGGATTTGTTAAGGCGTATGTGGGGGAGGAGGTCTCGAGGTCAAACTTGCGGGCCTCCCCCTTTTGGGCCTTGTATGGTTACAATATATAACACTGTTCATTCCTCTAGTTTAGCGGTGGCGCTAGAACCACATCCAAACGATTAATTGTGGCTTAGTTTGGCGTGGTCCGCTAGATTTCGCAGACCTGCCAAACTGATTTCCTTTCAAATTTTTTCTCACGGACTATCCTTGGGAATTTCCCGCCTGCCACGTGGCAGCCTATGATTGGGCCACATGGCAGCCTCTCACTGGGCCACATCATCCTCTTCCAAGTCATCACGCCATGTCAGCATACAGACTGTATTGATTTCCACGTGGCATGATCCAATTGGTTCATGGATCAATCTGAAAATGCCAAAATCGGGTGACACATGGCAACCTCTGGTGTTTCTACATCACCATGTTGACATCAACATGCCACGTGTCACCTTCATGCTCCTACCACGTGTGTTGTATGGACGCTGACTCATCCCTTACTGACTGGGCTAGGTTGACCAAATTTTGACCGTGAATATCTTTTAATCCGTAACTCTGTTTGATGAGCCATTTTTCACCATTAGAAATCTTTCGATGTGCTCTTCGCGATGATGTCATTTTCAATGAGTTTTAGGAAATTTTAATTTTTTCCCTTTCTCTATCTGTTGAAGCCATTTTGAGCGTCCTGAGTTGCCTCTATGAGTTCTGAGTTGTTCTTAGCCTTCTCTAAATCCTTTTTGGATCAATTCATCATGGATGAAAGTCTCCATGTTCATAAGAATACCCAAAGCAAGGAAAATTTTAGGAGCTAAATTTTTCCTGTAGGATAATTTTCCATGTTTTTTCAAAAAAAGATTAGCCAAATTTTGTTTTTGTCTAAAATGATTCACCCAAATTATATAGGATAACTGTATTTTCCTAAAAAAAATGCCACAATTTTATAGAAACAATATAAGTTCTTTTGAAATTTAAATATTTTTACAAAATATTGTCAAACATTTTATGGGTGGCATTTTAAGAATTTGTAAGACTCGCTAAGGTTCCTATACTTCAAGATAAGTATAGATCCTTAAAATTTTCCTTGACCCAAGGTTGTGATCTTGGGTGTGGGTTTTGTTGAGAGCATGTTTTCCAACTTAATAGTATTTTCTTCTTTTATTTTATGATAAAATAAAATCGTTGAAAACCCCATCCACGTGTAAACATAGTTATCGACTTAATGAGAACTGCAACCTTAAAACAAGAATTTTAATCCTAAAAACCCATATTTTTGGTAAAAAAATACCAAAATCAACACTTGAATCGAAAAGCGGTGCTATGTTAGTGCCCTTTTTCATGGGGTCAAAATTACCACCTTTTGCAACCATGACCTTAAAAATCTTGTAATGTATCTAATAAATGTTGGAATAATGAGAGTGGGGGAGGGGGGTGGTGAATCAATATAAGCAATTTTTACCACTTTCAATCACAATATATAAACTTGAAATTTATTAGTAGTATATCATTTATGATTGCATTCAATATATCATGAGCATATAACCATAAGCAATACAATTCAACAATATCACATTAGATACACAGTACACTAGAATTTATGTGGAAACCCAAATGGGAGAAAACTACATAATGTTTTCTTATATATATCAAAAATACATTTATAGGAAGCACCGACTGGAAGGAGGCACCAACCCCCTGTTGAGATTTTATGTAATTTCATAAGTTATTCCTATGTGTAATTGTATTGGTTATTCATAAGTGTAATTGTGAAAGGGTTTATTGATAATTCATGTCTTTTAGGTCTTTTAGAGTATAAATAGAGGTTATATAGATTCATTTTGATCACTCATTGAATATAAGTACAAGAGAGTAGTACACACTTATCTAGGAAGCTATTCTTGGTTCATGTCTGGGTCTCTTTGGTCTTGATTTTGTGAAAGAGCATTGTATGACATTGTGCATGTTAGAGGAATCTATACTGAGGAAAGTTTAGAAGGTTTTCTCCCCCTTGAGGGTTTCCCTGAGGATATATCTTGTTGTTATTTGGATATATATCTTTCAATTGTGTTCCTTTTGCATATTAAATAATAATAATATATACAATTGTTGGGTATGTGTTATATTCTTTGCACAAGTAGTAGTGTCTGAGCGCCTGCGCCGGGCGCGCAGGGGGGTGGAGCCACTCGTGCGGGGGTTCGGGGGCAGCGCCCCCAATTTTTTTTTTTCGGGCAGACATATTTTCGCCGGGCCGACATATTTCCAGGCCGACATATTTTCGCCGGGCCGACATATTTCCGGGACGACATATTTCTGGGACCACATGATATTAGGTGGTTTTCGACACATGGTTTTTTTCCGATGGTTTTCTAGTTCCGGTTAAGGAATTAGGGTTTTGGACTAATCCAGGTCATTGGGTTAGGGTTTTGGATGCCGCTGGCTCCTATATGTATATTGTATTGTAAACAATGTAACACAATGCATG
>JASDQU010372824.1:78686-120511 GCA_032191745.1 Picea mariana
ATCAACCATGTATCAAACCTATACCATCTCATGCATCAACCATATATCATATCACTCATGATATGTCTCAATCATGCCATACACCATGTACCTTAAGATATCATCAATGAAGTGCCTCAAGTGTAACCAAGATATCCAAGATACCAATATAGCCAAGATATGCTTCTAATAAATGTACCATAACATCACTAAGGTATACCTCAACATGTACCAACATCGCCAAGACATGCCTCATGCATGTACCAAAAAATCCAATGCATGTAATTCAAACATGTATCATAACCTCGTCAATAAGTACCTCAAACATGCATCAATATCACCAAGAAATGCACATCATACATGTACCAAAAATATGCCTCACACCATGCACCAAAGCTATGCCTCAACAAGATACCAAATGCATGACCATCACATCATCAACATGTAACCAAGATGTATATCAAACCATGTGCCTCAAGCATGTGGGAACATCTATAAACCATGTACCAAGAGATACCATCAAACATGTGCCATATCACTGATGATATTCTTCAAGCATATACCATACAACAAACCATATGCCAAGTATCCAAGATGTGCCTCAAGGTATATACCAAAACTCATAAAGACATGCCTCAAGCATGTTCCAACCTTCCAAGATGCAACCCTTAAAACACATAAAATAACATACCTTTAGACCTGTAGCTGACCTAATACATGTGATTTCAGACTTGTAGCTCTTCCTTGGCCTCAACAACCTGGTACTAGAATCCTCCTCTTATTTATCTTAGCCTCGCAGGACTAAGAACACTCAACTAGTGGGGCCTCATGGGACAAAGGTTGTACAACCCATGGGAGTGCCTCATGAGACACCAATAGCCTGACCTACGGGGGTCTGCCAAATTAGGGTTTCATAGAAAACCCTTTCTCTTCTCTACAATCCTGAAACTTTCAGTCACCTTACTCTTTCGCTACCTCAGATTCGTCGTTTCATATTCACCAATAGATCACTGTCTCACTAGAATATATTCAATAAACTTGTGTAAGTCAATGCACAAATGAGAGGCTTATTGTTGTGTATTTATACCTTTGTTGAGTGACTTCTTTCGTTAACTTTAGGGCCGACCTGTACTTTGTTGTTATAACAATTTTACCCTTTAATTAATGACTTTTATCATCTTTTTATAACCATTTAAGGGCTTCTTGCCCATTCTTCAGGGCTTCCAACTTCTTGACCTCATAACTCCTCAACCATGAGGAACCACGTGACATTCCACCTATCGTTGGAATGCACAAACGTTTTATAAAAAGTAACCCAATGTTGTATTATACCTTAGATTTGAGTTGTGCAAGTTGTTGGGGATGTGGTTTATCATAATAGACCCATTCATGTTGTTTATTTTTCAATTTCAATTTTAAAAAGGGTGGTTGTGCAAAAGAGACAAAGTTTGTCTTATAATTTGCAAGGTATAAATTGTACCATGTGACTAAATGAAAATGCATGCCCAAGCTTCCATGTACCTCCAAAATGTTTTATAAGTTTTGATATCGAGTTACATAAATGGTAAATTTACCTATGCATATAAATTTCAATTGAAGGACATGAGAGGTTGTTTTCATGCACCTAGAATTGGGATTTCCTATAAATTTAAATGCAAAACTCCTTAGCCTCAAATGCACACCCTAGTCTCAATTTTGAGCCAACTTTTGTGGTTCAACTTGCATAAGTTGTAGTTTGTGATTTTACACTTGCCTATGAACTTATATTGGCATTTTCAAACATATAACCTACATGGTGTGCATAAAGGCTAAGAATTGCATTGTAAAACCGAAGGGCCAAGTTGTTAAATTTGGCTATATTAAATTACACGCCCAAAGTTGGATATGGCTCCATAATTTAAGATTTAAGCTATAAATTGATGATTACAATATATATAATAACATGTTTGCACAATTAGTAGTGCATTTGCACTCCAAAAAGGATTATTTCTATGCAAAACGATTTGTGGCATTTTGATGAATCAGAGGATGGTGGGTTAGGAGAGAAACCAAGGTTAGTTTTGCATTAAGAGTCATAAAAGACTCTTCTGTGCAAAAATAGGCAAGAGATGCCTAATAAAACCATCGAAATGCACAAATTGTTTGTAAAAAGTAACCCAATGTTGTATTATAACTTAGATTTGGGTTGTGCAAGTTGTTGGGGATGTGGTTTATCATAGTAGACCCATTCATGTTGTTTATTTTGCAATTTCAAGTTTAAAAAGGGTGGTTGTGCAAAAGAAACAAAATTTTCCTTGTAATTTGCAATGTATAAACTGTACTATGTGACTAAATTAAAATGCATGCCCAAGCTTCCTTGTAACTCCAAAATTTGTTTTATAAGTTTTAATATGGAGTAACATAAATGCTAAATTTATCTATGCATCTAAATTTCAATTGAAGAACATGATAGGTTGTTTTTATGCACCTAGAATTTGGATTTTATGTAAATTTGAATGCAAAACTGCCTCATCCTCAAATGCACGCCCTAGTCTCAATTTTGAGGAAAATTTTGTGGTTCAACTTGCATAAGTTGTAGTTTGTGAGTTTACATCTATCTATAAACTTATATTTCCATTTTCAGACATAAACCTACCTAGTGTGCATAAAGACTAAGAGTTGCATTGTAAAACCAAAGGGCCAAATTGTTAAAGTTGGCTATATTAAACTGCATGCCCAAAGTTGGATATGGATCCATAATTTAGGATTCAAGTTGTAAATTGACAATTACAATATATATTTATAGAGGAAGTGGTAATCAACATCAGCCAACTTAAATAAGACAAGGTCGAGGATGAGAAAGAAGAAACGATCAAGGAAGAGGAAACACAAATTATCAATGAGGATCAATCAACTTCTGGAGAAGTCAATAAAAAAGACCTCAAAATCGGAATAATTAGTATGGAAGAGGCAGAGACTTCAATCAGGTTGTAAGCATAAATTGCAACAAGATTGGTCATTGTGCAGAAGATTGTCACACTCCAATCGAGAAAACATCGAAGAGTATTAAACAATCAAATTCGACACAATATGCTAATGATCAAGAGAATGATGCTTTAGAATGTGTATTCATTGCACTTCAGAATTTAGAATCAATAACCTTAGAAGTATCCAATTATTCTCTTAAAAGTGAATATGAAGATGCTTGGATATTAGATATTGGAGATACTCAACATATGACTTTTCAACATGACGTCTTTTAAACATTTCAATAATGTCAACTAAATTCGATATTTTTGGTTGATGATACAATACACACACCTTATGGGAAAGGTTCAATGAAAGTTTCTCTTCCTGGAATTGGAGAGAATGATCTCGAATGTTTGATATGTACCAACATTCAAAAATAATTTGTTTTCCTTAGTGATGATTTGACAAGCAGGACATCACATCATTATGGAAGATGGGTTGGTAAAAATCAACTCAAAAAAACAAAATTTGAAGACAATAATGACAAGATGTGAAAATGAAAAGCTTCTTAGGATGAACGGGCAAGTCATTCCTTGAAAGCAAGATTTTGCAGAAGCTGTGGATTCAATGGTTTCACCTATACGGTTATGGCATGTCCAATATGGATATTTGAATTTTGAAAGTCTCTCACAACTTCAAAAATAGAGAATGGTTAGAGGACTTCCCACATTTAAGAAAGAAAATGCAAGATGTGTAGCTTGCATTTACGAGAAAGAAAATAGAGAGACATTTCCGACAAGTTCATGACATGCAAACAAATGTTTGCAACTTGTTCATAGTGACCTTTGTGGACCACTAGAGACTTATCTAGGTGGTTGTAAATATTTTTTGATCTTCATTAATGATTGTAGTAGAATGAATTAGGTTTATTTTTTTAATGCAAAGTCAGAAACCTTTGAAAATTTCAAGGTTTTTCAATGTCTGGTTGAAAATGAAGCCAAGGAAAAGATTGGCACATTACACACTGATAATGGAGGGAAATTTACTTCTAATGAATTCCAAACTTTATGCAGTGAAAAGGGAATCAAAAGGAAATTGAAAAATGTATATACTCCTCAACAAAGTGGAGTAATAGAAAGGATGAATCACACTTTGTTGGGAATGGCTAAATCCATATTAACCTTCAAAAATTTAAGTCCCTCATACCGGGTTGAAACAATTCATATTTTTGTTTACTTAAGGAAACGATCTCCCACTATTTCTTTGGATGGGATCACACCATATGAAGCATGGTATGGATTCAAACCTCAAATCAAACATCTTCGAGTTTTTGGTTCAATATGTTATGCATTAGTTCCTAAAGAAAAGAAAACTAAGTTAGATTCATGAAGTGTGAAATGTATCTTGCTTGGATATTCCAATGAGAAGAAGGAATATCGCCTTTTATCTGACGAGAAATTCATTGTAAGTCTATATGTTATATTTGATGAAACAAAAAGCAAGAGTGTTGCATAAATATAAATTCTTCTCAAAATATTGGACAAACAAGTTGACAAAGAGAAAATAAAGATGCGCAATCAACCAAGTCAACAATGTTGGTTTGAAACTAATTAGACTTCTTCAAAACATGACAATTCTTCATCAAGTTTACCTTCTTCTTCACTGCAAATTTCATCTGAATATTCATCCAGTAGTTCATCAGATAATGAAACTCTACCTCTGGATACTTCAGAGGAAATGAACGCTTTTTCCCTTTATCAATCCTATTTTTAATAATGGTGATAATTTAGACCCCCAAACGAGTCAACATCAACTCCCTAAGTCAGACCCAATGAATGAAACAAGATAGGTACAAGAAGTTCAAATAGGGACAAATACATTTTTTCCTTAGTATCAAATGATTTTTCTAAGCCCTCAACTTTCAAAGAGGTAGTAAAACATGAAGAACGAAAAAAAAAAATGGTTGATGAGTAAAAAGCAGTGATAGAAAATGGGACTTGGAAACTTTTTGATTGTCCTCTAGATGTCAAACCCATTGGATACAAGTGGGTTTACCGAATCAAGTATAAGCCAGACAAAATGATAGACAAGTATAAGGAAAAAATTGTAGCCAAGGGTTTTTCACAATAGGAAGGGATTGATTATGAGGAAAATTTTGTGCCAACAACAAAGTGGAACACAATCTAAATGGTACTTGCATTATTAGCTCAAAAAGGATACATTGGATGTATTTCAAACGTGCATTCTTCAATGGATATTTTCAGAAAGAAGTATATATGACTCAATCTCCTGGTTTTGAGCTCAAAGAACAGGAACAAAAAGTTTGTAAGTTAATCAAGGCGTTGTATGGATTGAAACAAGATCCCAGAGCTTGGTATGCTAAAATGGATGATTACCTTCGTAAAGTTGGATTTAAGTGAAGTATGATGATACCTTATATGTGGGCCTACAGGCTAAAAATCTAGTGATTTTAGTAATGTATGTGGATGATTTGATCATTACTAGAAACAATGATGATCATATTTTACAAGTCAAAAAGGAGTTACAGGCTGGATTCAAGATGACAGATCTGAGATTACTTCATTACTATCTTGGAGTTGAATTATTCCAACATTCAAACTGTTGGTCCTGATATTAAACTTAAGGCTCAAAGGATAATGTCAGGCATCGAGAAATTTTATGAGAGTGTTGTTTTAAAAGTTCTTTTTCTACCTTATTTATATGAGAAAATTCCTTAACTGAAATTAACCGTGTGGCAGCACAGAGGTCGTATTTCGTGTCTAAGTCAAAATTGTAATATCGAATGGCATGTGAGAAAAACACAAAAATGTAAAACAAAGCAAGGTATCAATTACTGAAGAGTACCTTGTTGCAGTAGAATAAAATAGATAGTCTAACCTTGAATAAAGTATAAAATACAGTAATCCACACAGCTCGCAGGTCTTGATTTACTCACAGTAAATACAGAGAAAAAGTTATTTTTTTAACAAATTACTGATGCAATACGATTAGAGTAGTTGTTGTACTAAATTGAAATAAAAATTTATCAAGGAAATGCTTAAAGAAGTGCTGAGATATGGAAAAACATAAGACGTACATAACCTAGATTAAACAAAACTTGGAATCTTTGTCTGCACTTGTATTAATACTCAATAAGGAGAGTTTTCTCTATTGCAATCGGTAAGAAGCAACCTTTTGATAGATCTTGAATCTATCTATTTATACAAACTGTCTCAAATCAAAACAGTTGGACTTCTTATAACTAAAAATAACAAATATTTTTGAATAAGGCAACAAAATGTAAGAACTGAAGTGTTCCACTAGCGTTTTCCTCTGACTCTTCGTCTGCTGGCAGGGGCGTTTCTTTTCCTCATTGTGTCTTTAGCCTAGATACAGCTGGCATATGATTCTTCACATGTATGAATAGTATGTGCATGTTTCCTTACTTGTTTCTGAATGTACTTGTTTTCTCATATTCAATACATTGGATGCATTTACTTAATGATTGCACCACTAACCTTGAAGGTTCAGTTGCTTCTTTCACCTTGAAAGTGTATACCTTTCTCTCTATCTAGGAAATGTTTCTTGTATCCTTTTCGCTCTTTGAGATGTAACCTATAACTATAAACTTGGATTTACTATCCATTTGTTTATTTGAAGGAGATCAATTTGGTTCATATTTTAGATGGTTGTCAGAGCTTCTTCTTTTCTTGTTCTGGCATTATAATAGTTCTTGGCTATATCAATTTGACCCAGGGCTTCGGGAATAACATTTCCTTCAAAATCAATTAGTCCTTTGTCTAGTGATGTCAATGCTTCTAGACAAGCTTCAATTACATCTCTAACAAGCCTCTTGCTTTCTACTAAATTTGTTTCCCAGGCCTTTAAAACCATATCACCTCTTATTTGTTCTGAAAGAGAAAGCCGATGAACATTCGAGACATCCTCCTTTGGCACCAATAAAAAGGCTTCTTGAAACTTGACTTGAGCTTAGCGAGCTTCTCTTTCTTTAATACTGTTAGGACCACACAATGTACCTTTTTGCCCATACTTTTTGCCACCATTACACTCTTGTTCACTCACATTTAAACTCATATTTTCACTTTATCCTATCTTCCCAAAGGTATACAACGTCTCTTCTCTTTACTATACATTTAATCTGTTTTGCATATAATTTTACATCACTCTCGTACTTAACCATTGATTAGAAATGTATAAGTGCTGAAATAGTTCAAACTGCAGATTAGCATTTGAGGCCTGTTGCTGAAACAACAACTCACATAAGTTGTTACACAGTCCATGGTCGATGCTGAAACACAGAAGATGCTACACAGTCCATGGTCAACGATGTTGAAGAAGCTGTTACACAGTCCGTGGTCGACGATGCTGAAACACAGAAGCTGTTACACAGTCCATGGTCGACGATGCTGAAACACAGAAGCTGCTACATAGTCCATGGTCGACGATGCTGAAGAAGTTGTTACACAGTCTGTGGTCGATGATGCTGAAACACAGAGGAAGTTGTTACACAGTCTATGGTCAACGATGCTGAAACACAAAGGAATATGTTACACAGTCTGTGGTCAAAAACAACTCACACAGATTGACTACAACAACCACACCATGAGCCGAGCATCAACCATCGTTGCTACCTGATAGTCAGAGCACAAATCCCATGGCTGAAACAACCCACGATTTGTGATGCCGAAATAGCGTGCAACAATAGCAACAAGAAAGACTGTTACTCCAGTCGTAACAAACACCTCATTCAACACTTGTAATAGCATTCTGTTGCGGGAGACTAGGATATCCTATTTCGGTTTAGAAAGTTGATCTGACTAAGAATAAGACTCAGATATACACCTGTAATTTTTGATCAATTGTATCGAAGGGATTCCCTCTTTAAATAAGAGGAAATCATCATTCGAGGGAGCTCCAGTTTTTGTACTAAGAAGGTTTCATAGAGAAGGACGTACTTCATTCTCAGAGTGTAATATGATACATTGATAGATGAATAAAAGATTTTTTGAGCATCCTTCTCTAGCCTCTTCGTCTCAGGGGAATCTTGTGAGAAGGGAGGGCCCACCTTCTTCACAAGATTCACCTGTTAGTTTTATAGTGTGTTAGTGTGAATTCTGTTTATGCCTTGATTAGTTTCTATTTTGCTGAAACACTACTTTAATGAATTCTGCTTTGCTGAAACACTACTGAACTCTGTCTTACCGAATGTTACATTGTTTTCACATGGTTCATGCTTGGATAATTGATAATCATTTTAGTTGGCAATCCTGTGTGATGAATTTAAGGAAGTTTGGTAATCAGAGATTGGTGCTAAAGGTCCCTGCTTAACGGAAGTGATTAAGGGTCCTGTTCTTTNAGGGATTCCCTCTTTAAATAAGAGGAAATCATCATTCGAGGGAGCTCCAGTTTTTGTACTAAGAAGGTTTCACAGAAAAGGACGTACTTCATTCTCAGAGTGTAATATGATACATTGATAGATGAATAAAAGACTGTTTTGAGCATCCTTCTCTAGTCTCTTCGTCTCAGGGGAATCTTGTGAGAAGGGAGGGCCCACCTTCTTCACAAGATTCACCCGCTAGTTTTATAGTGTGTTAGTGTGAATTCTGTTTATGACTTGACTAGTTTCTGTTTTGCTGAAACACTACTTTAATGAATTCTGCTTTGCTGAAACACTACTGAACTCTGTCTTACCGAACATTACATTGTTTTCACGTGGTTCATGCTTGGATAATTGATAATCATTTTAGTTGGCAATCCTGTGTGATGAATTTAAGGAAGTTTGGTAATCAGAGATTGGTGCTAAAGGTCCCTGCTTAACGGAAGGGATTAAGGGTCCTATTCCCTGTTAGAAGTAGTAAGCTTTCAATTATTTCCGTGAGTGTGCTAATCAGAGACTGGTGCTAAAGGTTCCTGCTTAAAGGAAGGGATTAAGGGTCCTATTCTCTGTTAGAAGTAGTCAGATTTCAATTATTTCCATGAGTGTTCTAATCAGAGACTGGTGCTAAAGGTTCCTGCTTAAAGGAAGGGATTAAGGGTCCTGTTCTCTGTTAGGAGTAGTCAGCTTTCAATTATTTCCATGAGTGTGTTAATCAGATACTGGTGCTAAAGGTTCCTGCTTAAGGGAAGGAATTAAGGGTCCTGTTCTCTGTTAGATAGAGTTAGTCTTCAATGCATTGATGTTTTCATGAAAGTGTGTTAATCAGAAACAAGGTGCTGGAGTTCCTGCTTGGGAATAGGGTCATGTTCTCTGGTTACAGAATAGTTGTTCTTTCCTGTTGCAGTTGTTATTTTAATGTAATCCAGGATTCTTTAGATTAATCATCGCTTTAAGCTCNTTCCCTGGGTTGACAATTTATGTAGCACTTGATTGTTTAAATTAATTAAGCAATTATAGTGACCAACAAATACATACATTTTTGAGGGCGAGGTCTGTTGCCTGGTAGTATTTTTGGATGACATCGACCTTCACTAAGAGATATTGTTGGGTTGTTTCTAGCCTTTCATTTACCTCTAGTGCTTGAGACCGAAAAGTTGATATCTCTATTGAAGTACCTTCAGTCAACTCCAACCTAGCTTGCAATTGTTTTATTAGTTCAACATGTTGGGTGATTAGTCTTTGATTGAACTGTGAATTCCTTTGGAGCTCATCAAAGTTGGATTGGAGCTATTGAATTTGTTGTTTATCATATGCTCTGATATGCTCAAAATCTCGACTCATCCTATTCTGAACAGTTTTCTCAGTTGTTAGTATTTGCTTTTGACGTTGCTCTACCAACTAGTTTCTCTGTTTTAACTGCTCGACCATATTTTCTACAAACCATTGATTTGTCGTGGAAAAGGAACCTAATGAACCTTCCATTTCCTTAGCGAATTCTGAATCGTCTCGGTTTTGTCCCTCGTACACCAGTATTTTCCTTTTGACCATCGCTCCATCTTTCCAATGTGTTTTGCATTTGACTATAGCCCTCCTTTTCTTGCTAAAGAAGAAGTCTAAAGGGGGCATATCTTCTGGTACAATTGGGGTGAGATCATCTATAAAAATAACTTCGGAACTGAGATTTTTGAAACCAAAGTGCAATGGTGTCAACGAAGTGATAGGGGTACCTATCTCCTTAGATAGTTGTTGCTCAACAATATTGGTCGTAGAGGTGGGTGGAGTGGAAATATATGTATCTTTTCCTTGCTTCAGAAAGGCTTCAAGTTGAACCTTTGCTTGAGAGCATAGTGGAGTTGATACTGAAGCTTCCAATTCCTCAGTTGAAACTTCAATGTCCTTTGGGTTTTCCTTAGTTTCCTATTTTCCAGAGCTCTCTGTCTCAAAACATGGAGATACAGTTTCATGTGTAGACGAAGTGGCTACCGACTCTCCCTATAGTACTTTTGGTAATCTATTCCATCTGTGCTTTTGAAAACTAAAGAAACTGGCCTGTTGATCTAGGGACAAAGCTTGGAATATTTTGAGTACTTCCTCATACGACCAGACTCCCATGAATATTTCGTCATGTGGGGAGTTCTCGTTCATATATTTCTTCAAGTTGTATTGATCCAGGTGGTTTTCCACAATTTTCTATGGGTCGTTCCTTTTAAATTCGATGTCAACCGACTTGACATATTCCAGAGTTGCAGCCTCCACTTTAGAATGGCCGAAGTCTAACAATGAAAACATACCAACCTGAAGAGGGAAGGTTGGCCATACCTTTTTCCTGGTCGCTTTCAGTTCCTTGTTGATGCCCCCTATCACGGTTTGATAAACNAGGGGGTGGGAAACCATATAAAGCTATATGAATGGGCACCATTACATGATGTTAGATTTCGTATAAGAAATATTTATCCTTGTCTTCCCACAATTTTACTCTGAATTTTTCTAGGTGCCCCCACTAGGTATTGATTATATCTGGATAGATTTTATCATATTGTATACACTTGTGTTGTTCAAATTCCAACAAGAATGCAACATTATGATTATATTTAAAATCAGGGGATAAATTATACATTACCTGTATGTGTTCTGGTCGGAAATACCCAACAACAACCTTTTGAGAGTTGTAAATTCTCTTGGTTTGAATGTCAATGTTTTCCAGGGCCCATCCTATCATGTTGTTACACAACATGAGTCTCAACAACACAACTATTTCGTGTGGCTCAGACTGAGCTATGTCCCTGAGTTTAGTTGCATGATTTTCTCTCACTTCATCGCCTGAATCCTCTGGGCAGTTTATAAGCTCATGCTCTAGAATATCAAACACCTGTGTCCAATATTTCACAGTGTCTATGGCTCTCAGTGAGGTATCTGACAGAACTTCCACATTCGGATTTTCACCTTCACCAGCTGCTTTAGCCATCTTCCATGTTTCCATGTTATCGATAAAATCAGAATGAGATTACCTGTTACAGGGGAATGCATGAGCTTCTCAGTTGGAAAAACTTACTATTCTGTGCAAGATGAAAATGAAATTCAAAATCGAGCAATTTTATTCACATCAGGTGTATTGATTCGAGAATACCTTTACTGACGGAAAATTTATTTACCTTAATGAGAAAGTCTAACTGGTGATCCACAATCTACGTTAAAATCATTACCGTTGATTTGTAATTAATGCCATTAATATCAACGGTTCGCGATCGAGAATTCTGGATGAAACAGATTTGAAATTTCCTGAATCATGAATTCAGGAAAGGTTAATTATGAGATAATCTCTTTTAAAACATTAATTAATTGTTTTTAACTTTTAAGTGCTTTCAAGTATTCGAACTTTAGGATTTTTAGAAGTAGTTCAATATGGAATTCCTGAAATTCGAAACTACGAAATGATTAATTATCAGATATTCATTTTTCAGTTTTAATTAACCCTGTTTAAGTTTCAGTGCTTTGGAAACTCAGACTTCAAAGATTTCAAGATATGATGCAAGGTAAATGTCTGAACTTCGAAGCGTGAAGTCGTTAATAATCTTTGACTAAGATTAACTTAATTAATTAAGATTTAACATTTCAACATTTTAATGCTTCGTAGATTCACAAGTTAGCTCTTTGTTATAATTTTGAAAGTCCACCACCCGTAGTGACGTGTCGAAGATGATGTCATTTCAGATGATGTGTCGAGACCAGGGGGTGCCACGTGTTACTTAGATTCATATGAATCTTCAAACAAAAAGGTAAAAAATGGATGCCATGTGTCAACCCAGGGAAGACTCGAAAGATACACGTGTACTTATGACTCATGGCCTTTAAAATTTGATTAAAAGGTGATAACAAACACCTTCGAGTTTTGGGAATTTAACTGTGAAGACCCGTCACAACACCCGAAGTGCGAAGCTCTGAAGAAACCTTTAGAAATTTGACTCTTTAATAATCAGGCGGCTCCAAAAATCACGAAAAAAGGGGGTTCATTCGATCAACTGGGGGACTTTATCAACGATAGATATCATGCACACCTTATGACTAGAAGTTAATTTGATTTAAACATTCGAAAGCTGATTTCTGAGTGATTTTTTAGTAAATATGAAGTTCGAGCAAGTAAATCTCAAGGTTTAGGATTATATGTGTTCCAACATAGGCTCCATCTGGGGATCACATATCCCTGCGAGGCATGGAAGAACAGTAGACCAAGTGCCTTCATTGGGTAAATGGAGTCATCATTGTATTTCTGGGAAACACCTTTGGGGAAAAATCATACAGAGAAAATTGGACTTCAGTCGTGTCTCAAAAAACCTTCAAAACACAATCAATTACTGATCTCAAGTTAGGGTATTAATAGTTTCCTTTTCCTGAAACTAAGTTTGGATTTGTTTAAGGCAATCAAAACAACTTTAACTGAACTATCAGACTTTGGTCGATTTCGTTCGCATAAAGGCAAAGTGCTTTTAACGATTTATTCAGGGAATCCCTTGTGAGTTTAGAATGTAAATATTACCGGAAAGAGAACTAGATACTAGAGTATGTTTATACATGTATGACAACCTTACATATATCATGGATATTGCTTCACTGCCAGGGAGCCTGTTCAGTACCCCAATGAAGTTATCTACCTCTCCCATTGAATTTTCTTTCACCACTTCAATTAGTATTTTTGCATTTTATTGAGATGAGGGAAATCATTTCATGAATTTCCTTTCATCATCTCTTTTGGAAAAAATGGGGGCAATCATTTTTATGAATTTCCTTTCACCATTTGGCTTGGACTAGATGTGGGCAATCATTTTTATGAATTTTCTTTCACCATCTGTCTTATATTTTTTATAATTTCGAAGTGGGGGAAATCAATTTGTATGTATCATACAGGGATGATATCTACTTAAGATTTGGCAATGAAGGTCTATCAACCGTTTTTTATTATACTCTGGAGTAAATCTCTCTCGATCTTCAATACATCTTTTTCTATAGGGAAGATATTATGGGGAATTTTCATTTCCGAGGATTAGCCTTGAGCGAATTTATCAGTTAAAATATTTTAGAAGAGCTAAAGTTATCAGGATTAGCCTAGACATACTTTCTTTCAGTTAAAAATAGAGGAATATAAATATTTTTGCCTAATCTTGTTTTGAAGATATGCTTTTAATCTTTTTGAGTCAAGGCAAAATTATTTCTTTCTATGAAGACTTAAGGATATGTAGTGAAAATTAGAATAGAGTAAAAGCTCGAAGATAGGAAAAATGAAACATGGCAAGGACTCATATGATCTGACGCAAAAGAATTTCATTTCTACATAGTCTGCTTCTCGATTATCCAACTTCTCCTTTTTAAAGCCCCTTTTTTATTCTTACTTTCTTTTCTTTTTATTTCATTAGATTCAGAGATCTATATATTTATACTTTTATGATCTTTGATCAGGTGACCATAAATTTTACATGAGTAGAACCTTGTTAATATCTGATAAGATTTCTTTTAGCATTTTAGCTTGAATAATAAGTTTAGAAGTTCATACCTCGGATCTCATTTACATTTTCAATCAAACCAATTATTAATTCATCACCTGTTTTGAGCAAAGAAAATGTATTGAAAATTGAACGCTGGATTCTGATACCTCCTTATTTCTTCATCTGATAATAAGTATTCTGCAAGAGTATAAAAAGGAAAAATTCAGAAAATTTTGCATATTTTATATTTTGTTTTTATGATATCAAATAAAACTTGGTTTACTTACAACATAGAAGTAAAATTTAGATATCCTACGAAGGAAAATGAAATTGCATATTTAAACAAGAAATTAAACCAGTATATACAATGGTAGTGAGAAACATGATCATTGCATAAAATGTTTTAGATAACGCCCATTGATAGGGGCATCAAAAAAATTTCTGTCAATATTTTCCAATAGGAATGAATTATTTCCCTTTGTAGCTGCAATCCTGAATGGTATTTTCTAGCATCCCATTTTAAAACTAAATCACTAGGAAGGAACTCCCTGTCTTTTGCTTTTTTTATCAAAAAGGGCTTTCATATTATCTTGGTATTTTTGAAGTCTATCATCAACTTCGACCCTGTTTTGCTGGACTTCGATTGCATCTTGTCACAACTTCATCACTGGAAGAGTGATATTGATAGTAAGGACAACATCAATACCATAAACCATTTGGAAAGGGGACATGCCTATTGATTTCTTAGTTCCAATTCGGTTTGCCCATAAGGCATACTTTAGGTGAACGTGCCAAGCCTTCTTATTCTCCATCAACACTTTCTTGATTATATTCATCAAGATCTTGTTGGATGATTCAACCAACCCATTCCCCTGAGGATAATAGGTTGTATAATTTCCTAACACGATATTATATTTTTGACAAAAAATTACCATTGCCATGGATTTGAAAGCTTGGGCGTTGTCCGTGACTATTTTTTGAGGGAAACCAAACCTTGATAGGATATTTTCTTCCAAAAATTTTATAACTACCGAATCTATGGAATTCCGAGTTGGAATGGATTCAACCCACTTCGTGAAATAATCGGTAGCAGTTAAAATCCATTTATGTTGGGAACTTGACTGTGGATGTATTTTTTCAATGAAATCTAGGCCCCATTGTTGAAAAGGAGCCTCTATTTCGACTGGGACTAAAGGCAATGCATGGAGCTTTTGTTTACCAGAGAATAGTTGGCAAGGGTTGCAGGCTCTGGCCTTGGCATTCACATCAATAAATAACTTTGGACAATAATATTCAACTCGTAGAATCTTGTAGGTTGTTTCCCTCCAGGCGTGATGTCTTCCACACACTCCTTCATGAAATTCATTTATGACATTCTCTGTTTCAGATTATGTTAAACAACGTAGCAAGAAACCTAGAGGATCTTTCCAATACAATTGACCTTCAATAATACAATGTTCAACTACATATAACTTCAACGTTCTTTCTTTGGATGGAGTCATGTCACTCGGGCACTGAAGTGTGTAGAGGTATGAAACAATATCGCGATACCAATCAGAGGAAGAAAATTTATCTTCAATCTGGATTGTAGGGGTTTGATCATCAAGTTCCTCTATGTCTGGGATATATTTGTGTGGTTCCAGGTGGTTTATCCCGAGAGCCTTGAAATTTGATTCTGCTAACAATTTTTCCAGGCCTTGGCCTTTGACTAGCTTGGTCGTTTTACTTCAAGATCAAATTCCTAAATTTTGACTAACCACCAACCTCTCCTGCCATCACTGTCTGGTTGTACCAATATATCTTTGACATATATTGTTGGCATATAGGCAATTATTTTAGAATGTAGTATGTATGTCCTGAAAGCTTTGAGAGATTTCACCATCGCGTAGGCTTGGTTTTCCAATATATCGTATCTTAATTCGGCGTCTCTAAGACTTTTAATGAAAAAGGCTATCGGTTGCTCGAAACCTTCTTCATTCTTTTGGAGGAGTACCATTGCGATAGTATGTTCAGATGCGAAAGAAAATATCAAGAATTTCTTAGTATAGTCCGGACTAGCTAACACTAGAGCTTTGCTTAAATCTTTCTTAACTTGCCTGAATGATGCTTTAGCTTCGGCAATACATTTCATCTCACTGTCTTTCTTCAACATATCTATGATTAGTTTGACAATTTCAACAAAGTTAGGTATAAATATTCTCAAAAAAATTATCTTCCCTAAAAAAGATTGAATTTATTTCTTATTTCTAAGAATGTTTATTGTGTCAATATCCTCGATTTGATTAGGGTCGACCTTGATTCCGTCCTTCGAAATGATATGAACCAAAAGCTTTTCTTCTTTCATAGCAAAATGATACTTCTTAGGGTTAAAAGACAAACAAAATTTTCTGCATTTCTTGAAGGTTTGTTTGAGATGAAACAAATGTTCTGCATCAGAATTGGAGAAGATTGTTAGATCATCTAAGTAAATAACCACAAATTTATCTCTCTCACCAATGAAATCTATATCCATTGATCTTTGGAAAGTGGCCCCTGCGTTCATCAAACCAAATGGCATTTTATCATACATGAAAATTCCCCACAGAGTAGTAAATGCAATTTTTTTCTTTATCAACTTCGTGGACAACAATTTTGTTGTATCCGGAAAAACCATCATTCATAGAAATTATGTTATCTCCAACTTCTTTTTCCAATACATGCTCCATTTTTGGCAGTGGGTAGTTATATTTGAGGGATAACCGGTTTAAATTCCCAAAATCTACACAAAGCCTTATTTCTCCACTTTTCTTTCTACCCATTCTGAATACCTGAGTGGAATGATAATCTTTGCATCTAGAATCTTCTTGAATTCTCTTTCTATTACTGGCAAGAGGATAGGGTTTATCTGTCTCATCTTTTGCTTGAAAGGTTTGATACCATGCTTCAAAAGAATCTTATGTTCAATTACAGAGGTATCGTAAGTTTTTAAATCATCATAAGACCATGCAAAGGTGTCTTTATATTGTTTAAGAAATTCAACATATTTATTCTTCACCTGGGATGGGAGGTATTTAGATATCTTGACTAGCTTAGGATCTTCTTTAGTTCCTATATTGCAGTCTTCAACCTCTTCAGGTCGAGGTCGTAAGGTAGATTTTAAGGGTATATCATCTTGGTCAAACAATCTCTCTAAAGCTATCAAACCCCTGGGGATCTGATTGTTCTTAAGCACAAGCATTCAATGATTTGCGATATTATCCTGGAACTTTTCAGGATCTTCACCTTCTTGCATGATCCAGATAGGATCGTTCTGATTCTCTTGATCTATATGAGTCTCAGAGAACTCGTTAACCATTTCTAGGAACCGTTTAATTTGCTCGTCATCTTCAAAAAATTGCCAGTGCCGCACATTATTTGGAATCAATGGTCCATGTCTCATCTCAATATGATATTTCAACTTTAGGATAGTAGGTGGAACAAACGTAGCAACTGCTTTGGCTAAAGAGTCTGCATGTTGATTTTCCATTCTGGGAATGTAGTGAATGCTATATGACGAGAAAAAATTATCTATCAAGTCCCAGGCGCAATTCCTGTATGACCTTAGCCTTGTATGTTTAGCTTGATATTGTTGCTTTATTTGTTTTACAATAAGCTCTGCATCAAAATAAACTATTAGATGTTCAATTTTTAGTTTCCTAGTAGCCTCTAATCTCAAGACTAGAGCTTCATATTCACAAACATTATTTGTATAATCAATTTCCCATTGTAATCTGTATGAAAAGGGAATGGCATACTCATCTCCAGGTGCAACAAATAACACTCCAGCCCCTGCCCCTTTGCAGGACGAAGCGCCATCAAAAAGCATTTTCCATACTCCTTCTCTACTATTTAGAATTTTTTATTTTTTTCTATTTTTTTGTTTTCTTCTTCTATACATTCTTCAAAATCATAGTCTATTTATAAAATACAATTTCCTATATCCTGATCGACAACATAGACTGGATAATTGTTAGGTTTTTGGGAGTCACTTACAGTATATGCCAGTCTAGTCTCTCTATACAATCAAGTAAATTATCCACTGAAAATCGGGATCATAGCGTACCTCATGTCTAGTTGAAGTGATCCTCCTAATTTTGCGCCCCAAGACCTTTATAGAAACATGCCATACTTGGCAGGGATGTCAGCAATGAATACATCCATAAGGATACTTTTTACAGGAATCTGTGCAAGATTCACTACCAAATCCTTGATCATGTCGAGACACTTAACTTTTCTTGAATCAAATGAGTATAAGTCTTGATAAGGTCTAGTGATTTCGAGGCCCAACTTTTCCATAATAATTTTAGGAATTAAGTTATGAGAGGCCCCAAAATCTAGCATGCAGTTGTGAAGTAAGTGATCATGCACAATCAATGTAATATAAAACGGAGCAACAAAATCCTTAGTACTTTCGATGTGTGGACCAAACATAATCATTGGTATTTCATCTTGCAGATAGATCACATCTACATGACATTCAACATCAATTTTTTTTATCATTTTAGCAATCTGTTTTTTATAAATTGGATTCTTAGCAAGCTCAACCATAGGCATGGGTATTTTAATTTTATTTAGTTCATTTTCCAAATTGAAACTTCTAATTTTTTTTCGAACTCTCTGGTTGAAGCCTGTGCTTCATTATTCTTCATTTTCTTAGTTTGTGTTGCTCTTGTTTTAATTATTTTGGTTCGAGCAACTTGTGTTTCAACTAGTGGTTTAGTGACAACTGCCTCACTCACTTTATTTCTTGATAAAATCATTTTTGGTGGAACACTTGTAGTATTTGTTTCTTTGGGCCTTAAATGATACTTCTGTTGAAGCTCATCCATTATGGATTCGGTGATTCCTTGAAATGCAGAATCTCCCAAATTGTTTATACTTTCCTCACTACTAAACAGGGGTTCTTGGTCTAGAGATCTTTCATAATCCAGTCTAGTTAAATGAGGTTCCTGTTCATCATCACTAAGGTTGTTTATATCCTCTTCTAACCCCTCATAGTTTTTCATATCATCCCTTTGCATAAAATTTTCTGTTTTAAACGAAGCCTATATTTTTTTATCTTCATTTTTCACTTGTCTCTGCTGGGTCTGGGGTTAGGATTTCTCCTGAAATATTTTCTAGTGAACAGATTAGGTTTGGCTTGGTCTAGTTCCATTCTAGAGATTTTGTTTGACAAATATTTGATTATCTTAGCCATGTCATCCATTTTTTCTTCCGCAAACTTCCCAGATCCCGAGGGTCCTGCTTGTTCCCTGAAGCGTTTAGGTTCTTTGGTTCTTGTTTCAACCTTGGATTTTAACTTACTCGATGCCATCATGTTTGATTCGATTTATATGGCACCATCTTGCATTCCTGCCAGAGTGGCATATCTTCTTTCTCTTAAAAGCAGGGCAAAATCGGGCTCAAAATCCCCCGCGAAAGTTACCTTTGCCACAGGTTGAGAGAGTTTAACTTCGGCTGGGATATTATGGTAGAGTTTGTTAAACCTCTGAGTAAATTTGAGAACAAACTTAGAATTCCTTTTTCTTAGAGCCCCGAATTCAGTCAGATAATATATATGGTCTTTCTTTTCTCCCCACTGTCTTAAAAAAGCGTTTTCTAAATCATCATACGACCGTAGGGATCCTACCAAGAGTCCTCGAAACCAAATTTTTACTTGTCCTTCAAAATTTTGCACTAAAATCCTTGAGTAAACATCTTCATGCACAATACCAAGGATATCAACGAACTGATCGAAAAAGGTTATGTGCTCTGTTGCAGTTAAATCTCCCTCTCCCATAATTTTTGGTAAGTTCTTCATATAATTTTCGAGTAAATTGTGAAGGACAAAAGGAAGGACCAAGGGAGCATATCTGGCCACTACCTTGGAAAAAGTCCTAGGGGGTAGGGGTTGTCCTTGACCTTGTCCACCCGCTCCTCCGCCTCTGACATCAGCCATCGAAAGTATGGGGGACATACTTTGTGAAAAAAGAGGGTTTTCAAAAACTTCTAGGGACCGAAGTGGTGACCTTTCAACTTCTTCGGGATGTAGCGAAGGCGATTCCGAAAAAAGGTCGTTAGCAGAAGAAAAGTCTAGAGGAGGGGGGAAAAGAAATCGTGGACTAGTTTCCTTGGACTTATAAGATGTATAAACAGGAGAGCCAGTTGGGGATGAATCCAGGTATAAAATGTGTTCTTTAGGGTTTCAGAGAGATGGAACTTTTACTTTGGGTAAGGATGAATTTGACACAGTATTAGCGACAACGGGTAATGAGGAGGTTCTTTTGTTCTGACCGTTGGGAGTATGAGTCAAGTCAATTTCAATCTTTACTTCGGGTATAATTACCTCAGGGTTCTCAAATCTAACCTGGAGTTTATTAGTTGAAGCCTCCGTAGAGGGTGCTCGTTTAGAATTTTCTTCAGGGGTTGGTTCTTCAACCAGAACCTTAGTATCGACTTTTGCAAATTTGGGTTGGTATTTGTTACCTGACGATGCGGTAGTCGACTTGAGGTATCCCTTTGGTTTCAACAACCTTTTGGGATCTGATACAGGTGTAGTTTTCTTATTTTCTGGGTTCTTTCTGGTATTCTTTCGACCAAATGCCAGTTTATCTGTGGTGGAGTCACCAAGTGAAAGATAAAAATAGCCTTAATTCAATATTCAATCTTTGTTCACTATCAAAGATAGAATCTTACCTTGTCATTTTCCCAGGGAAAAATAACTTCGTTTCTCTATCCCCAACAACAACGCCAAAAATATGTTGGTCCTGAGATTAAACTTAAGGCTCAAAGGATAATGTCAGGAATCATGAAAGTTTATGAGAGTGTTTTTTTAAAAGTGATTTTTCTACGTTATTTATATGAGAAAAATTCCTTAACTGAAATTAACAATGTGGCAACATAGAGGTCGTATTTCGTGTCTGAGTCAAAATTGTAATATCGAATGGCATGGGAGAAAAATACAAAACTGTAAAACAAAGAAAGGCATCAATTACTGAAGAGTCTCACCTTGTTGTAGTAGAATAAAATAGATAGTGTAACCTTGAATAAAGTATAAAATACAGTAATCCACACAACTCCGAGGTCTTGATTTACTCAGAGTAAATATAGACGAAAATTTGTTTGCTTAACAAATTACTGATGCAATATGATTACAATATTTGTTGTACTAAATTGAAATCAAACATTTATCAAGGAAATGCTTAAAGAAGTGTTGAGATATGGAAAAACAAAAGAAGTACATAACCTAGATTAAACAAAACTTGGAATCTCTTTTGTACTTGTATTAATACTCAATAAGGAGAGTTTTCTCTATTACAATCGACAAGAAGCAACCTTTTGATAGATCTTGAATCTATCTATTTATACAAACTGCCTCAAATCAAAACGGTTGGACTTATTATAACTAAAAATAACAAATATTTTTTAATAAGGCAACAATATGTAAGAACTAAAGAGTTCCACTAGAGTTTCCCTCTGTCTCTTAGTTTGCTGGCAGGGGTGTTTATTTTCCTCATTGCGTCTTTAGCCTAGATACAACTGACATTTGATTCTTCACATGTATGAATAGTATGTGCATGTTTCCTTACTTGTTTCTGAATGTACTTTTTTTCTCATATTCAATACATTGGATGCATTTACTCAATAATTGCATCACTAACCTTGAAGGATCCGTTGCTTCTTTCACCTCAAAAGTGTATAGCTTTCTTTCTATATGAGGCAACTTTTCTTATATCATTTTCGCTCTTTGAGATGTAAACTATAACTGTAAAATTGGATCTACTATCCATTTGTTTATTTGAAGGAGATCAATCTGGTTCATATTCTGGATGGTCGTCAGAGCTTCTTCTTTGCTTGTTCTATTATTATACTGGTTCTTAGCTATATCAATTTGATCCAGGGCTTCGGGAATATCATTTCCTTCAAAATCAATTAGTCCTTTGTCTAGTGATGTCAATGCTTCTAGAAAATCTTCAATTACATCTCTGGCAAGCCTCTTGATTCCTACTAAATTTGTTTCCCAGACCTTTAAAACCATATCACCTCTTATTTGTTTCGAAAGATAAAGTCGATGAACATCCGAGACATCCTCCTTTGGTACCAATAAGACGGTTTCTTAAAACTTGACTCAAGCTGAGCGAGCTTCTCTTTCTTTAATACATATATATTTGAGGGCGAGGTCTGTTGCCTAGTAGTATTTTTGGACGACATCGACCTTCACGAAGAGATCTTGCTAGGTTGTTTCTAGCCTTTCATTTACCTCCAGTGCTTGAGACCGAAAAGATGATATCTCTATTGAAGTACCTTCGGTCCACTCCAACCTAGCTTGCAATTGTTTTATCAGTTCAACATGTTGCATGATTAGTCCTTGATTGAACTGTGAATTCCTTTGGAGCTCATCAAAGTTGGATTGGAGCTGTTGAATTTGTTGTTTATCATATGCTCTAATCTGCTCAAAATATCGACTCATCTTGTTCTGAAAAGTCTACTTAGTTGTTAGTATTTTATTTTGAAGTTGCTCTACCAACCGATTTCTTTGTTTTAACTGCTTGGATGGATTTTCTACATACCATTGATTTTCCATGGCAAAGGCACCTAATGAACCTACCATTTCCTTAGCGAATTCTGAATCGGCTCGGTTCTGTCCCTCGTACACTAGTATTTGCCTTTTGACCATCACTCCATCTTTATAATGTGTTTCTCATTTGACTATAGCCCTCCTTTTCTTGCTGAAGAACAAGTCTGAAGGGGGTATATCTTTTGGTGCAATTGGGGTGAGATCATCTATAAAAATAACTTTGTAACTGATATTTCTGAAACTAGAATGCAATGGTGTCAACGAAGTGATAGGGGTACCTATTTGCTTAGATAGTTGTTGCTCAGTAGTATTGGCTGCAGAGGTGGTTGTAGTGGAAATAAATGTATCGTGTCCTTGCTTTAGAAAGGCTTCGAGTTGAGCCTTTGCTTGAGGGCATAGTGGATTTGATACTGAAGCTTGCAATTCCTCAGTTGAAACTTCAATGTCCTTTGGGTTTTCCTATTTTCCAGAGCTCCCTGTCTCAAAACCCAGAGGTACAATTTCCTATGTAGACAAAGTGGCTATCGAATCTCCTTGTAGTACTTTCAACAAGCTATTCCATATGTGCTTTTGAAAATTGAAGAAACTGGCCTGTTGATATGGGGACAAAGCTTGGACTCTGTTCAGTACTTTCTCATACGACCAGAATCCCCTGAATATTTCGTCATGCAGGGAGTTCTCGTGCATATATTTCTTCAAGTTGTATTGAGCCAAGTGGTTTTCCACAATTTTCTGTGGGTCGTGCCTTTTAAAATCGATGTCAACCAACTTGAAATCCTCCAGAGTTGCAGCCTCCACTTTAGAATGAACGAAGTATAACAATGAAAACATACCAACCTGAAGAGGGAAGGTTTTCCATACCTTTTTCGGGGTCGCTTTCAGTTCCTTGTTGATGCCCCCCGTCATGGTTTGATAAGCCACTTCTCGGCATACTAGATGATCTGGTAAAAAATTCAGGAGAGCATGGGGGGGACTGAGAACCCAAAAACCCTGATGTAAGAAAAGTTTTCTTCGATGTACCAGTGAGCTATTTTTCCCACATTTCCCATGATTCTCTCTGAAATCCGAGGGGGTGGGCAACCATATAAACCTATATCAACGAGAACCACTACATGATGGTATATTTCGTAGAAGAAATATTTAGCCTTGTCTTCCCACAACTTAGAGTGATAGAAGTGGATAGGTTCAGCACTGGTCAGGGTCCAACTCCATTTCATCAGCGACAAAGGGGTCATAAATAAAATAGCATCCATAATATATGCATACATGTAGAAAGGGGCAGACTGTCCCTTTGATTTAGTCAGCTGGTATATAGTGATTTCTTTGGCCATATTATCTGGTAACATCTTGGCCCAGTTGAAAGAGTATCCCTCAGCCACCTGATGCATAATTGGCACCCATGCTACTGGGAAATGAGTGTGGCTCTTATTCCTGAATATCCTACAGAGCATCAGAGCTACATAAATCATATGGGTATCCAACGACGTTGTGGCATAAATGCCATGAACATCGACTCTGAATTTTTCCGGTTGCCCCCACCAGGTCTTGATTATATTTGGATATCTTTTATCATATTGTATACACTCGTGTTGTTCAAACTCCAACAGGAACGCAACATTTTGATTATATTTAAAATTGGGGGGTAGCTTATACATTACTTGTACGTGTGTTGGGCCTGCGATATGGTTAATCTAACGATGATAATTAGATCCTTTTTGGCCAAATGTGTGTATGTATTTTCCTGTTTTTAAAAGTTTTGGAGGATTTTTGTGTTGAATCATCGTGGTTCATACCAGGTATGTATGATTTATGTTTTATGATGGTTTTGAGTATAATTCAACATGTTTTAATGATTTTAGGAAACCAATTCACGTTCTTTGTGTCACAAGGCAAAATCGCAGGTCGTTTTTGCATCCGGCACTTCGTCCGGTACTTCATCCGACACTCTGTCCTGCACTAAAACCATGGGCGATTTGGCGGTAATCATATCGACAACCAACGATGGGTGAATCAGAGATATGGGTTTTCTTTGTGCTCATGGCCTCCAGCTACTAAGCTTCTAACAACTCAGATTGGGTTGTTATGCTAGGAATTTATTGGCTCGCCTTGTTTCTAGAAGGCACCGACGGTTAAGACGCATTGAATGCGATTTACTGTTTTTATAGGAGGTTGACCCTTCCAGTGGTCGACCTCTCAGCTTGTAAAATCTATAAATACCACATCAGTGGTCAGACAAATAGTTAGAGGAGAGAAAAAGGATAGTTCATCTATGTTTTTCCATTTTCAGACATATTTTGCTAAAACTGTGTAAAACAATGTTTTTTATTTTAATGTTGAAATTGTGTTGCTTGAGCTAGTGATTTGTCGTTGAGGAGTAGCCACGACCTGTTGGGGGCCCACCAACAGTCTGGGTGAATATTTAGTCAATTAGTTTATGAATTCATACAATGTAATCGTCATTCCTTTTGTTTCCTGTACATGAGTTTTATTGTCTTTATTTACTGTGTAAATTGTTGTTCATAATTTAATTACTTCAGTTCATTTTTGTAGGTTATTATGGAGGCTAGTGTTAATATGAAATGATCTTTTAATTAGTAGGAAACAACTTGCAAGTTTTAGATACTAACCCCTGTGTGTAATTAGATGGTATTTAGATTTTTCATATGATGAAATAGAGTTTAAAAACAGAGTTAAAACATACTATTTAGTTTATGGTTTCTTTGGCAAGTTTCAGTGGATGGATAGTTGTTAGTATTAGTTTTCATTTCCAGTTTGCTTATCTAATTGATATGTAGTTTGCTTATCTTTAGTTTGCTTATTTCTTTTCTTGTCATATGCTGAAATAGAAATAGAATTTGATTTATGTTTTATGAGTATTTCCTCTTTTGCAATTTGAATTGTTAAAATAGGATTAGTTTAATTTACTTTATGCAATTTCTTTTCTAGATCTAGGTTGCAATTTTAATTCAAAGCTTGATTATTGAGTTTAGTTTTCAGTTATGAATCTAAGTAGTATGAATTTGCTTACATTAGTATAGAATGTAATTGAATTCAATAGAGTAGTGTTTTTATATTGTTGATGACTAGTGCATAAATTGAAGAATCACATGGATATGCAGGGTAGTTGATGTTGCTTCTATAATGGCTAAATTCTCATTGGATTATCTAATTCACAATTTTCACTTTGCTATCGAAGTCAATATTGATTTTATCCCTCTTGAGTTATCGTTAATTGTTAAATGCCATCGTGATATCATAAGACACCAGAGACATAATCATCAACACTATATTTGAGTTTTCTTACTTTTATAGACTAGAGGATAGTTTCCTTGCTTTTGTAGATTAGAGAATAGTCTTCTTGCTTTGGTAGATTAAAGAATAGTTTTCTTATCATAGATTAAAGAGTAGTTGTTGATTACTTTTACTATCATGATGCTTTGAATCTAGTAGACTAATATTTCCTTTCGTAAATTAGAAGTCATTGTGAAGTTTAATTTAAGAATAGAGTTCACTTGCTTGATTAGTTGCTTATTGAGTAATCTTGATTAGTTTACTTGCTGTAGAAGTTATAATAGGTTAGTTAGTTGATTTCTTGCTTGTTTACTTTCTTTGATAGGGTAGTTGCTTGTCTAGTTACTTGCTTTAATAGGATAGCTGCTTATTGAATTTGAGTAGGTTAATTAAAGTAGTTTGTTGTTGTTATTGCTCATTAGATAGATCAAATAGATAGGTTGCTTTTGATTATTATAATGATTAAGTTAATTTGCTTCAAGTAGGGTTTTCATTTGCTTTCTTAGGATTATCCATCAATCCTTTGTTCAAAAGTTACTTAGGGTAAATAGTTTAAGATTCTTAGTAGGGTTTGATCATCAGTAGTCTTTGCTTGAATAGGTTATCCCTTAGATAGCCCATTTCCTTAGTTAGACTATACTACATCTAGAATTTCTGCCTTGGCACATATAGTGCTACAACTCTAAGTTTACTTACCCTGGGTTGACAATTTAATTGAGGGTTTTTAGTGTTTTTTAGTGCATATAGAACACCCATCAATGTGTTCTGGTCAGAAAGACCCAACATCAACCTTTTGAGAGTTGTAAATGCTCCTGGTTTGAATGCCAACGTTTTCCAGGGCCCAGCCTATCATGTCGTTATATGACATGAGTCTCAGCCACACAACTATTTTGTGTAGCTCCGACTGAGCTATGTCCCCGAGTTTAGTTGCATGAGTTTCACTCACTTCATTGCCTGAATCCTCTGGGTATTTTATAAGATCATGCTCTAGAATATCGAACACCCGTGTCCAAGATTTCATAGTTTCTATGGCTCTCGGTGAGGTATCTGACAGAACGTCCGCATTCGGATTTGCACCTTCACCTACTGCTTTAGCCATCTTACGTGGTGCCATGATATAGATAAAACCAGAACATGATTACCTGTTACAGGGGAATGCATGAGCTTCTCAGTTGGAAAAAATTACTATTTTGTGCAAGATGAAAATGAAATTCAAAATCGAGCAATTTTATTCACATAAGGTGTATTGATTCGAGAATACCTTTACCGGTGACAAATTTATTTACCTTAATGAGAAAGTCTAGCTGGCGATCCACAATCAATGTTAAAATCATTACCGTTGATTTGTGATTAATGCCATTAATATCGGTGGTTTGCGATCGAGAATTTTGGATGAAACAGATTTCAAATTTCTCGAATCACGAATTCACAAAAGGTTAAGTACATGATAATCTCTTTTAAAACATTAATTA
The DNA here is from genome assembly GCA_032191745.1 of Picea mariana. Classification (NCBI taxonomy): domain Eukaryota; kingdom Viridiplantae; phylum Streptophyta; class Pinopsida; order Pinales; family Pinaceae; genus Picea; species Picea mariana. Next base: position 105,828 of record JASDQU010372824.1, read on the forward strand.
ATCATGTTTAAATTTTAAGTGCTTTCGAGTATTCAGACTTCGGGATTTTTAGAAGTAGTTTGAGATGGAATCCCTAAAATCCAAAACTGCGAAATGATTAATTATCGGATATTCGTTTTTAATTTTTAATTAACCTTGTTTAAGTTTCAGCGCTTCAGAAACTCATACTGGAGATTTCGGGATATGATGAAAGGTAAATGTCTGAACTCTGAAGCGTGAAGTTGTTAATAATATTTGACTAAGATTAACTTAATTAATTAATATTTAACATTTCGGCATTTTAATGCTTCGTAGATTTGCGAGTTAGCTCTTTGTTATAATTCCAAAAGGCCACTACCCGTAGTGACGTGTCGAAGATGAAATCATTTCAGATGAAGTGTTGAGACTAGGTGGTGCCACGTGTTACTTAGAGTCATATGAATCTTCAGACAAAAAGGTCAGAAATGGATGCCACATGTCAACCCAGGGAAGACTCGAAAGATAGACATGTACTTATGACTCGTGCCCTTTAAAAGTTGATGAAAAGGTGATAACAGACACCTTCGGGTTTCGGGGCTTTAACCGTGAATACTCGTCGCAACAACCGAAGTGTGAAGCTCTGAAGTGACTTGTTGACGGGCGAAAGTGACCGTCCATCAATTAGAAGAACGAGTCTGGTTCGAGGTTGTCTAAATAACCTAAGTTGTTTGGTATAACTCGTTCTGACGGGTTTAATGGCTCCGTTGGCCGATCTAAAAGTCCTAGAAGAAATAAATAGAAAAAATAAAAGAGCAAACTATTAAATAACCACTTAATATATATATATATATATATGTACATAAGTATATATAACTATTGTAGATAGTATTTAAACAACAGATATGCCTATCTTATTTATGTGCATGATGTACAAGTTGCAAGTTTTAATCTAAACTTACGAAAATCAATGTGAAGATGGCTGCTTTAACAAAAGCAGATAAAGAAAGAACATAAGATATTTTTTGTTTTCTCTTTATTAATCTAAACTAAATTGGAAAAATATACTATGAAACAAAAGTATGTGGACGGTCAAAGCCAGACCATATACTAGAGTTTCAAAGACAAACAAATGAAAAAAATAAATAAACTAACCTATTAATGAGTTAATCGGCATGCATCCAAACATCTGTATGATTATAGAATGTCCAGCCAGCCTGTCCAAGAGATAAACCTGCAATGAACCTTGAAACTGTTCGGAATAAATGCAAAACAATATATTGACTGTTGAATTTTAATAATAGAATGATGAGATGCAAATATTCGCTGTGATATTTGTGAATGAAAGCAATTACATTTAAGGTAAATTTAACTGTAACAACATGCTTTTAATCATTCAACAAAATTAAAGAAAAATCTTATCATTTGGGTTGAACGAATGATCACTCTTTTTGATATCTGAAGCATCAACATGTGGATGATATTTTAAAGAAATTATCCCAATGCCATAATAAATTGTGAAGACTAAAGCTATCAACAACTATTGATTTATCAGTATAAACAAACCATAAACGAAAACAACCTTTATAGAGAGCTAAAGCTGAAATGTAAATATATGTTATGTCCAAATTTGTGAATAAATTGTCCACCTTCAGGCCCATGCCAAGATGCCTTCATTACAAAAATATGTAGTATTTAAAGAGTTTTGTAAACTAAACATCCTATCTTGTAAGATAGGATCAAATCTTCAAAAATGATTTATTAACTACAAAATAGAGGGTGATGCAACCATTCCATATCACACTACATCTTTCATAACTGAAACAAACTTCTTTTTTTGTTTCCCCCAAAAAAGGCCAAAGAAATGGCTAATAGGATCAACAATAGTCCATATCATCAGGTCATCATTAGTTACTTGATATCCTGAGAGAAAAAATGGAAACAAAGGAGTTTAGATATTATTAAAACCAATAATTACCACAAATTCGAATGAAGATGAACTGGCTACACAATCAGTTGATTCTGTAGCTAGTTTTATTTTAACAACATAAATCTAATTAAATATATAAAAATAGGAAAAATAAATAAATACAACTAAGACAATCAACTAAATCCTTACCTTATAACTGCATGCTAAATTTGATTCACAGAATCTTAGAATTGACCACTGTTGTAACACTCTCAACGTTCTTAACTATTATATTCCCAGTCCTTTTCAAACATTTATCCTGCCTTTGAACACCGAACTTTAACCTATGATTTTCATCCTTTAATGAGTCGATCTGAGTAGTGAGGGTATTGATTCTCAATTGAAGAGTAGGTATGTCTGCATAATATTTATCGATCCAAAACAGACAACACACCGTGAATCTACAATAGCCATTTGAGAATATCCATGATCATGTGCTAGGATGTCTCCACTGTTGCCTGTAGGTTTCTTATCAAACCTGATGCCTGGAAATCCTTGACTGTGCTTTAGGCAGGGTGGGAGATTGTCTACAAAATTATAAGCCTGGACGAGATCTGGTTTAAGGAAAGGAGGGTATTCTTTGGCCAAGAATCTCTTGATATTAGAATCGGAGCTCTCATGGACCTCGATCATTTTGATCGAGCTCGCATGAGAGTTTGAATTATTTCGCAATCTTCTTGAGATTAACTTACCTGCCCTTTTATTTTTAAACCCTATATCCATGTCACCTTTAGACGGTTTGTATGAGGGCCTGTTTGCGTTCTTAGCAGAGGCGTTAGGATAGGTGTGTTGTTCATGGCTATGGAATTCTAAGGTTTTCTGCTCAACGTCTTTTTGGTTGGGTATAGGTTCACTGAGGGTGGCCGTAACACAGGCTTCTGTAGATGAAGGAATCGCTCTATCAGTGGTAGGAACTATGGTTTCTTCCATCATGGGTTTATCAACCTCTACAGTACTAGATGTAACGAAACCATTTCGTGTTAGGAAGGCGTTCCAATCATCATTTTGTAACTTCAATTGATGAACCAACAATATCTTTATCAAACCGTGATGAAACAGGATGGAATTTAAACGCTGTCCCTTATACCTTTTTGCCATCTTATACAGGCTTCTCAATAAATAATAGGGCATATTTAACTGAAACCCGATGAAATTCATCAACAAACATATGTGATACAGGAAAACAAGACCAAAGCGACCCTCGGATGTCACGAATTGTCTCGGGATTGCTAGCAAACCATGCCACCAGGTTTTCAACAAGGACACATGCATACCTTTATCACATCAGTTGATTTTCCTAGAGGTGAAGAACAGGCTCCACGGTACCTCCTCAACCTTGGTGTTTTTAAACCATTTCTTCCCATTCAATGGAAGACCTGTTGCTTGTCCTAAAATTTCCTCTGTGATCTTGACCTGAATGTATCCTACCTTGGCTCAACAACCATCAAAAGAAAGAGAAAATTCTTGAGCGGTTTGCAAGTTAAAACCCTGAAATTTCTCAAGAAATTCAAGCCATCCTTGACCCTTAAGAACTTCCCTTGCATCATCACACAGGAGCAGGGTTTGCGAGCCATTGGGTTCAATCCTAAAAACCGGGACCATGAGGATTCGAAAGGAAGACAGGAAAACACAATGAGTATGGAAGGTTTCTAGGAGAAGACCAGAGCGAGATTTCAGACCCAAAACTCATCAATACCCTAGTGCGTATGAACAGAAGTTCTGCAATACAAAATGGAAGGCATTTTGCGAAATAAATGCCAGGAGTACATGCGAAACCCGAGACTTATCTCAAAATAATGGGCTTATCGTTTTCATACTGCCACCTCCCACAAGGTACATGCCACGACCAGGTTCATTAAAAATTTATCATTGCGCAACAAGGTGGAGTTGGTTTCTAAAGTTTAGGAGAGGACAATTTTTGTGAACCAAAGTGTAGTGACAAGGATAGGCATGACCAAGAGCCACAAAAATATATATCATAGTTTAAATTTAATGGATCCTTGGTGTTTCAAATAATAATTCAAATCACACTTCACAATTGAGGAGCCAATTTAAAGCAATAAACAAGATGAGCTTCATAGCAGAAAACAAAAACCTTTATTAACAAAAATTGTAGAGCCATCTACCTTTCATAAACTTTGGATAAAGCGGTAATACAATCATAGGTTTTAATTCTTCATTCATGCTTTTAGACATGAACGAAGCATGAAAACGAAAACACTAGGAATAATCGAAACATCATATTCGTAGTTTCAAAAATTGCTTATGAAAAACAATAATCATATGACCCCAGGTAGGCAGCTACATAATTTATTATTTGATGCTTTAAAAGTTGAAAATATGTAGGGCTTCCAACAATGGAGACTTGTTGGGAGAAGCAGTTATCTTTGTATCACCGATGAGTTCAAGTTAGAAATGTTTGAATGATTTCAGATCAAAGAACAACTGAAAGACATTTAAGCATATTTGACAATCATTACGTGGTCCAGCTTAAGATATCTTTCGTTAAAAAATGAAATCTAGTGACAGACTTCACAAATGAAAGCCACGATGTTTAAGTTAATGGCTCCAATGTTGTTTACAGGGCCAGTGCTTCCAACAGGCGTCCATAGCCTCAACAGGGATGTCAATTAACCCACTATGATGCCTCTATCCTGTCCAAGAAATTTCAAATCAGAATGAAGGATGCTTATGATCAAAATTTTCACCTGAGAATTTTCTCTAACCTGACATCGCTTCACCACCAGTGAGCCCATTTAGTACCCTGATGAAGTTGTCTTGACATCATGCATGCATTTACCCACTACCAGCAGACCTGTTCAGTATCCCGGCGGGTTTATAGACACTTCCCACAACTCTCAAGAAATTTTTCACAAAAATTTAAAAATATTGATAAGAGCGAGGTGACACTGAAAATTCCAGTTTTTACAAGACTTGTTTTCCAGTTTTTTTTTTATTTTTTTATTTTTTATTTATTTATTTATTTTTTAATTTTTTTATTATTTTTATTATTTTTTAAATTTTTGCTTGGTAACCTTCATCATGGTTTGAAAATAGTTCACTGATGAAACTAATTTTTTGAGGACAGGAAGACATCCTTGAGTTGCTTTCTTAAAAGCAGGAACAACGTAAAGAGCTTTTAATGATAGTCGTGTTTGCTCTCAAATGCAAATTGAAACCAAAAATCAATTCTGAACAAAAAACCATCTTTAACTAGTCTATGTTTTTTAGGAAAATACAACAGTTGATGCTTCGACAGTCCTTAACAGTTGTTTTAATATGAAGCATTATCTTATCCCTTTTGAACTAGACCGTAATACAGGCATGTTTGACCCGGAAAGCCAATAAACAAACAAAAAATAAAAAATAAAACCAAAACAAACCAAAACAGAAAAATATGTACAAAAGGTGTATCTAGGATTTGTCAGGCGAAATACCTTTTGAGAGCTTAGCCATTCACTGGGAAGGTGTCTGGCTGTCCCTCTAAATTCTGCAGGCGGAAATAACTAGGACCTAGTTTTTCGGAGATTAAGAAAGGTCCCAACCACAGGTTTTGGAACTTGGTATGTTCCCCTTTCCCCTCATGAGGTTTATCCCACTTGAGGATAAGATCACCTACCTAAAAATTCATGTCCGAGGCAGAACTTGAATCAAACCAGCTTTTGACAATATGTTGATGCTGATCCAGTTTTTGTTTCGCTTGAGCTCTTACCTCTTCTAACTTCAGCAAATCATTAATCCGACTTTCCAAGGGAGGACAATCTTCTTCCTGAACTTTCTGGGATAGTTGCAGAGAGGGAAGCAGAACATGCGAAGAAATAATCTCTTCCCTTCCGTAAACAAGAAATAAGGGGGAATTACCAACAATAGTTTTTGGGGTCACCCTATCAGCCCATATTGCATTGAATAGTGCGTTGTGCCAAATTTTGTGGTTTTTAGAGACTGTCCTCTTGATGATCTTGATCAGGTTTTTGTTTGTCGATTCTGCTAAACCATTTCCTTGGGGGTAATAGCTGGCATAATATTTCAGTTTTATCCATTTTTCTAAAGCAAAGACACTCATATTGAGGGATGAAAAATAGGAACCATTATTGAAAACCAGACACTCAGGAATATCGAATCGAGTAATGATGTTTGAAGTAAGGAAAGATATTACTTAACTAGTGTTTACCACTTTTAATGGTGCAGCCTCAGACCATCTAGTAAAATAGTTTGTAGCTGTAATGATGTATTTATGTTGTTGCGAGAAAGTGGGGTTAATTGGGCCAATGATGTCAAGACCCCATTGTTGAAAAGGGAAATCCACCGAGACAGGTTGCAGTGGGAATGTTGCCTTCTATACTCGTCCATAAGCCTTTTGGAAGATTACGCATTTGTGACATAATGTATGGGAATCTTTGAATAATGTGGGCCAATAATACCCTGCCCTTAATACTTTGTGAGCAATAGTGTCTCCACCAAAGTGCCCACCAGCTTCTCCTGCATGCAACTTAGATAAGACTTTATCTGCTCCATCTCTTGCTAGACAACGCATAAGGATTTCATCAAAAAATTTGTGAAATAATATACCATTCACAAGCTGGAAAGGTGTAGATTTTAATCTCAATGCTCTTCTCTTTTTGGGATCAAGGTGACGAGGAGCTGAACCATGTGTTAGATAAAACTTAATGACATCAAACCAAGAATTGGTAGGATCTTGTACACAACAGATTTGACTTTGATTATGTTGACCTTCAATTAACACATCAATTTGACTTGTGTTGTTCTTCAACTGAATCAACGACTAATTTACATAGACCTTGGCCTCTAACAATTTGCACAGGGGTGATCTCGAGGTCATACTCTTGTAAGGATGTCATCCAGTTTTCCCATTTTTCACCCAGTTCTTTTTGTCCTAACAAATTTCTGACAACAGGGTAAGGTACAATGAATTTAGTCCTAGATTTCAGTAGATATGATCGAAAATGTTTTACCGCTTTAAAAACAGTGTAAGCCTGCTGATCTACAACTGGATAATTAAGCTCTGCTCCCTTGAAGGCTAAGCTCATAAAGACAATGGGAATTTCATTGTTTTCATCATTCTTTTGGGTTAGCACAACGACATAAGATCGATAGGAGGCGAACGTGTAAAGAGTGAAATCTCATGAAAAGTCAGGGTTCATTAGGGATGAAGCATCCACTATGGTTTTTTTGATTGAGTCAAAAGCTTGACTTTCTTGTGGTCCCCAATGGTATTGCACATCATTTTTTATTAAGTTTTGTAATGGCCTCACCATTTCCGAGAAACTCGGGACAAACCTTCTGACAAAATTTATCTGACCTAGAAAGGATTGCATAGATTTTTTGGAAGAGGTGGGAGGAAGTTTTGAAATGACTTGAGTTCTTTCGGGATCAATGATCATCCCTTCATTGGATACTATGAATCCAAGCAGCTTGCCTTGTTCCACTGCAAAGACAAACTTTTTAGGATTTAGAGAGATGTCATACTTACAACATCGTTGTAAAACAGATCTCAGATGGGCTAAATGATCTCCCTTATTTTTGGAGAAAACAGTGACGTCATCGAGATAGACTACTACAGATTGATTGATTAGACTGTGAAAAGAGATATCCATCACTCTCTGGAAAGTGGCCCCGGCATTTATAAGCCCAAAGGGCATCTTTCTATAGGCATAGGTACCCCATGGAGTATAGAAAGTGGTTTTTAGCTGGTCTAGGGGAGACATGAGGATCTGGTTGTACCCTGAAAAACCATCTAGTAGTGACAATCTTTCAGAACCAGATACATGTTGCAGAATTTGTTCCATCGGAGGAACAGGGTAATTGTCTTTGTCAGATGCTCAGTTTAAGTTCCGAAAATCGACACAGAGTCGAATTTCACCACTTTTCTTCCTCACAGGGACAAGGTTAGATACCCACTATGTGTGCCTTACTGGGAAAATTATCTTTGCATTCAATAGTTTGTTTAGTTCCTTCTTGACCATTGGTTCAAGTTTGGGGTGCATATTTCTCAACTTCTGTTGAAAAGGTTGAGCCTAGGGTTTCATGGGGATGATGTGTTGTATAATGTTAGGTTCAAATGTTTTTAGATCATCATATGTCCAAGAAAAGACATCCTTAAATTTTTTAAACAGTTTTATAAAGACTGATTTATCTTTCTCGGAACATCTCATTCCTAAATTGATGCATTGTGGATTATCTTTATTTCCTGGATTTACCTTTTGGTGGGTCAAGGAAGAAATATTCATTTTACAATTTACTAATTTTCTGAATTTGTCATGCAAATCATAAAACTTTTATAATTTTACCACAGATTTTGGGATAGAATTTACTAGATCTGATGTTGATTCGGGAGACCTTGGGTCTGATATTACCGTAAAATTGTGGAGGTCTTCGTCGTGGGTGCCTTCATCGATAACCGCACCCCAAAAAGTGTCTTCCATGTGCAAGAAACTGATGATCTATTGATCATCATCGAACACTCTCTAGTTAGTTATGTTGTCTGGGATTGATGGTCTGAACAACAACTCAATCGAAAATGCATTCATGGAAATGCCTTCTGTGGGAAAAAGTTTGGAAGCAACATTAGCTAATAGGTCAACCTGAAAATTATTTAATCTTGGAATGGATTTAATGTTAAATGCATAAAATTTGTGCATTAGATTCCATACCTCAGCTTGATAACTTTTCAGGTGTGGTGATAGGCAATGAATGGAATTTCTTACCTATCTAACCACAATTTCTAAATCGTCGAATACCATTAAATTCTATATTTTCAAATCTAGTGCCTTTCTGAGTCCTTGTAGAAGTGTCTCGTATTCAGTTGTGTTGTTTATGCATTCAAATTCTAATCGACAAGCGATCAAAGTTTTGTTACCTGCTGGGTCAATGAGCACACATCCTGCACCAGATCCTTCTTTAGATTTGGATCCATCGAAGTAGAGAGACCATATGTGAGCCTCATCAACCATATTAGACACATTAGGTAGAACTGTCGACTGTGTGCATGTCATGAGTTCCGAATACTGTTCTGGGTTAATGATGATAGAAGTTTCCGCCATGAAGTTACCGAAAAATTTGTTCATTCCCTGCATTTTGGGTGAATTAGCGGAAGCAGTAAATGGTTCATTAGTGCCATTTAAATCAGTCACGGTAAGTTTGAGGTAACGCTCACGATTGATCTTGATTCTGTTAGGCTTCCCATTCTCTAGAAGCCACAAATGGGACCAGTCTATCGCAAAGTAGCCATGCAACTGTTCGGACCAATCCCTGCTTAAAAATAAGCCATATACTTCAAGGATGTCAACAACAATGATATCAATAATCTGGTGAATTTTAGGATTAGAGGATAACCTAATAAGGACATTTTTTAATTCACCTATCACTTTAATGCTGGTCCGATCGAGCTGAATAATTTTTATAGTGGAAAGTTGAACTTCAGCATTGATTTTTTGGCAGACAGACCAGGGCATTACATTTGATGATGCACCATAATCTACCATGCAGTTATGTACATTCCTATTGAAAATTTCAAAAGTCAACAAAAAAGGTGGGACATTTTTACGAGTATTAACAACATAACTTTGTTGGTTTTTAGTCGCAGTCCCTGGAATTATTTTATCTACATTTGTTACACTTTTTACAAGGTCTCTTTTATCTGAGGGTTCTAGTGTTGTTTTAGCAGGGACCTTTTGAGGTGTTTTAGGGTTGATTTCTGCAAGTTTCTTGCTGTTCAGATTGTTGTTTTTGTTGTTTTCCACAATGTTCTGAAGCATCTTTTGTAGAAGAAAAGGAAATTTAAACAATTCATAAACATAAATATTAGCTCTAAGTTTCTTAAGGTATTCAATCAAATCATATTCTAAACTTGGGGTTGTTGAATTCTGTTTAGTTTCAGTTTTCTTAAACTGTTTTTTAGGCACATTAATTCCAATTTCAGAAGAGGGTTTATTCTGGGTTTTTCTTCTGGTATTGTAAGGATGAACAGTTTCAAAATTGGCTTGAAAGATACTGTCGAAAAAATGCCCGAAGATATTGGGAGAGGATTGATCCTCTTCCACTACTTCTTGTTCAACCACATCTTTTGAAATCTCAGGGGGAACTAAGTTATCATGTGCTTCAAGGATTGTTTGTATAACATATTGTAGACTTTCTAGGTTAAGGCCTTCAAGATTTAGGTTGGTCCGGTTTGAGGGAAAATCTTTTCTGAAAGGGGGTTTATAAGATACTTTGCTTGAATAAGCTTCTTCAGCTGATCTCCTTAAATATACAACTTGATTTGACAATTTCTGGACGACTTTTTGTAAAATTTCCAGATTTGAACTCTCTGATTGAGTTTTGGTTTGGGGAGGTCTTGGAAGAATTTCTATTTTCTTCTTGGAAGATGGGGTAATCTCTGCCTTGTTACTAATATTATCCTTTAGTCTTAGAATATCTTTCTCAATTTGGCTCGCCTCCTCGAAGGCTTCTAATAACGTTGCCTTCTTAGACCTTTTTACCCAAATTGCTATATTCTGGTGTAGGGCTTTGGTGTAGTATGTGACGATAAGATTTTCAATAGGATTCAAATCAACAGGGATTTGATTCTTTAATGTGAGAAACCTTTGATTAAAATATTTTATTTTTTCCTTACGGTTCATCTTTAATCTAGAGAGTTCCATGACTAAGACTTCGGGAGATTTGTCATCTCCAAATTTCTCAAGGAAACAAGACTCGAATTTATCCCAAGATACAATGGTGTGGGGTTGTTGGGAAAAATACCATGTAGAGGCATTGCCTTCAAATGTATATGGAAAAAGTCTACATACTACATCTTCGTGTTCTACGCTTCGGAGTCTAATGGCTAGCATAAAAAAATTTATGTGATCCTCGACAATTTGCTTAGAATCTGGATCGAATTTAGGTAGCAAGTTCTCCAGATGTTTAGGCACACGATGCTAGGGTCCAAGTATGGCCACAACATCTTGATCGAGCTAGGGCCTGGCAGGATTGTTTGGATTTTCCATGGGCGTAGGTGGTGTTGGAGGCTAATATGAAGAACTACCTTCGTCGGATGACTCTTCTCTCGAAGAGGAAGGGGATGAAGGAGGTGGTGAAGGTGGGATACCAGATCCTTCGACTACAGGAGTGAGGATGTGATCTGGATCTGTAGGATTTAGGAGAAGACCAGTGCCTTCAAGTTTCTCTTTGATATCAGAGAAATCTGTAGGTTGATTCAGTGGCCGACCTGGTTGTCTGATACGGGCCAAAGCACCGTGTGTCCTTAGAAGTGATTGACAAACAATTTCTTGTACGTCAGACCTTGGAAGGTTTGGTGTTACCTTCAGTCACTTTCGCCCATCAACAAATGGCACTAGAAGGAGGGATTGAACATGATTTATGGCACGTGGAGGTCGCAAGACTCCTCCCCCACACACCCGCTCCCCTGTAGTAACAAGAAGTCATTTTGACGACAACGTTACTTTTCAAACAACAACCACCTCAAATGAAAATCCACAGAATACCACTGAGCTAGTAACACCAAACCCTCCTTCTAGCGCCATTTGTTGACGGGCGAAAGTGACCGTCCGTTAATTGGAAGAACGAGTCCGATCCGAGGTTGTCTAAATAACCCAAACCGTTTGGTATAACTCGTTCTGATGGGTTTAATGGCTCCGTTGGCCAATCTAAAAGTCCTAGAAGAAATAAATAGAAAAAATAAAAGAGATAAATATTAAATAACCACTTAATATATATATGTACATAAGTATATATAACTATTGTAGATAGTATTTAAATAGCAAATCTACCTATCTTATTTATGTGCATGATATACAAGTTGCAAGTTTTAATCTAAACTCACGAAAATCAATGTGAAGATGGCTGCCTTAAAAAAAGAAGATAAAGAAAGCACATAAAATATTTTTTGTTTACTCTTTATTAATCTAAACTAAAATGGAAAAATATACTATGAAACAAAAGTATGTGGATGGTCAAAGCCAGACCATATACTAGAGTTTCGAAGACAAACAAACGACAAAAAGAAATAAACTAACCTATTAATGAGTTAATTGGCATGCATCCAAACATCTATATGATTATAGAATGTCCATCCAGCCTGTCCAAGAGATAAACCTGCAATGAACCTTGAAACTGTTCGGAATAAATGCAAAACAGTATATTGACTGTTGAATTTTAATAACAGAACGATGAGATGCAAATAATCGCTGTGATATTTGTGATTGCAAGCAATTACATTTAAGGTAAATCTAACTGTAACAACATGCTTTTAATCATTCAACAAAATTAAAGAAAAATCTTATCATTTGGGTTGAACGAATGATCACTCTTTTCGATATCTGAAGCATCAAAATGTGGACAATATTTTAAAGAAATTATCCCAATCCCATAATAAATTGTGAAGACTAAAGCTATCAACAACTATTGATTTATCAGTATAAACAAACCATAAACGAAAACAACTTTTACAAAGAGCTAAAGCCGAAATGTAAATATATGTTCCGTCCAAATATGTGAATAAATTGTCCACCTTCAACCCTAGGCCAAGATGCCTTCATTACAAAAATCTGTAGTATTTAAAGAGTTTTGTAAACTAAACATCCTATCTTGTAAGATGGGATCAAATCTTCAAAAATTATTTATTAACTACAAAATAGAGGGTGATGCAACCATTCCATATCACACTACATCTTTCATAACTGAAACAAACTTCTTTTTTGTTTGCCCCCAAAAAGGCCAAAGAAATGGCTAATAGGATTAACAATAGTCCATATCATCAGGTCATCATCAGTTACTTGATATCCCGAGAGAAAAAATGAAAACAAAGGAGTTTAGATATTATTAAAACCAATAATTACCACAAATTTGAATGAAGATGAACTGGCTACATAATCAGTTGATTCTGTAGCTAGTTTTATTTTAACAACATAAATCTAATTAAATCTATAAAAATAGGAAAAATAAATAAATACAACTAAGACAATCAACTAAATCCTTACCTTATAACTGCATGCTAAATTTAATTCACAGAATCTCAGAATTGACCACTACTGTAACACTCTCAACGTTCTTAACTATTGTATTCCTAGTCCTTTTCAAACGTTTATCCTACCTTTGAACACTGGAATTTAACCTATGATTTGCATCCTTTAATGAGTTGATCTGAGTAGTGAGGGTATTGATTCTCAATGGAAGAGTAGGTATGTCTTCATAATATTTATCGATCCAAAACAGACAAACTTCACACCGTGAATCTACGATAGCCATTTGAGAATATCCATGATCATGTGCTAGGATGTCTCCACTATTGCTTGTAGGTTTCTTATCAAACTTGATGCTTGGAAATCCTTGATTGTGCTTCAGGCAGGGTGGCAGATTGTCTACGAAAATATAAGCCTGGCCGAGATCTGGTTTAAGGCAAGGAGGATCTTCCTCGGCCAAGAATATCTCGATCTCAGAATCAGATCTCTCATGGACCTCGATCATTTTGATCGAGCTCGCATGAGAGGTTGACTTATTTCACAATCTTCTTGAGATTAACCTACCTGCCCTTTTATTTTTAAACCTTATATCCATGTCACCTTTAGACGGTTTGTATGAGGGCCTGTTTTCATTCTTAGCAGAGGCGTTAGGATATGCGTGTTGTTCATGGCTATGCAATTCTAAGGTTGTCTACTCAACGTCTTTTTGGTTAGGTATAGGTTCACTGAGGGTGGCCGTAACACATGCTTCTATAGATGAAGGAACCGCTTTGTCAGTGGCAGAGACTATGGTTTCTTCCATCATGGGTTTATCAACCTCTACAGTATTGGATGTAACGAAACCATTTCAGGTTAGGAAGGCATTCCAATCATCATTTTGTAACTTCAATTGATGAACCAACAATATCTTTATCAAACCGTGATGAAACATGATGGAATTTAAATGTTGTCCCTTATACCTTTTCGCCATCTTATAAAAGCTTCTCAATAAATAATAGGGCATATTTAACTGAAACCTGATGAAATTCATCAACAAACGTATGTGATACAGGAAAACAAGACCAAATCAACCCTCTCATGTCACGAATTGTCTCAGGATTGCTAGCAAACCATGCCACCGGGTTTTCAACAAGGACACAGTCATACCTTTATCACATCAGTTGATTTTCCTAGAGGTGAAGACACTAGTACATATTGTAAAAATTTCGACATTTTATTTGCGGCGTTATGGACAAAATTGTCCATATTGTCTCAAAATAGAGGAAAATTATAAAAAAAAAAATTCATGTTTCCCAATAACGTCGGTCTTGCCACATTGACGTCTCTCTTGCCACGTTAACGTCGGTCTTACCACGTTAACGTTGCTCTTGCCACGTTTTCCACTGGAACGTCTCTCTTGCCACGTTTTCCATTGGAACGTCTCTTTTGCCACGTTTGTGAAGATGTATGTCGCAATTGCGACGTTTTGGAAACTAGGTTTTCCCCTCCAACGGTCACCTTAGTATGTTCACCAAGTCAAAATACCAATGGTCACTTAGGACTTTTTTACATCGGAATTGTGACGTTACAAAATCTATAAATATGTTGCATTTGACGGATGTTGCAACAAGTTTGCTATAATAACGATGCTTCAAAAAGGGTTGGGACAACTTCCAACACCTCCTCAATTACAATTTGACCTCCTTCATGCTTCATCACCATTTATATGAAGTGATACTTATTATTAGTGCTAGGTATATAATCAACGCCATAATTTTTAGAAGGGTTCAAACTACTAGAAT
>JASDQU010372825.1:0-25136 GCA_032191745.1 Picea mariana
TTTTCAATACTTCCATGATCTCCCCTTTTAAGGCATCCATCTTAGTATCCAACTTAGCTTCTATTGAATCCATCAACTTAGCTTCCATTGAATCCATCTTAGTATCCAACTTAGCTTCCATTGAATCCATCTTCTTTTTTAGTTCATTTATGTCCCTATGCATTTCTTCACCTTTATCAAGAGTCCAATTAGGATTTTTTGGAGGCTTATTTGGTGTAGAAGGTCCCTTTTTTGGTGGCATGTTGGCCAAGTATCACTTTTGAATCTTGATTTTTTGAGGCGGTTCTGCTAGACAATATTTATTCTGTTCTATCTCCCAAGTTTCAGCTCTTCTGGGTATGAAACTTTCTTTTAGGTAGTTCTCTGATATTTCTTCTCTATAATGCCATAGGTCTAATCAAAATTGGATGTGCCAAGTGGAATTTATGGTAACTTCCTCACAACTTGTCGATTTTTGGCCTTTCCAGGAGATCTCACTTGTATATCATGCCCCACACAAAATAATTGATATCAAATTCTGAAACTTGCACCCACAATACTACATACTGTTCACGATCCAATGAAACCAATCCCACTCAATTTGGATACTCTAGCAAGAAGTTATGATTGTTTTACCTGGAACACCTTCTTGAGACTAGTCAATAGGACTAGTCAGACACCCTATCTTACACAAGGTGTATCTACAAATTTAAGATAACCTAGAAGATAAAATTTTTACCACAGATACCTTGCTAATTTCTGTAAATGGCCTCTGGATTTTAGGGTCTGAAGCGTTACAGAAAATTTTTTATAGCGAAAATTCTGCAATGACTCATTTCAGGATGATTCTAGAACCCTATCTTGTATAGGATGTATCTTCGAAAGTATAAGGCCTCAGGAGCTGAATTTTGAACCCAATGTACCTTGATCCATCTAATAAATATCCTCCAAGACATTCTTTCTGAAATGTTGTAGAAAAAACGTTATAGTGAAAATTCCACGGTGTCTCAGATGTAGCAGCGAAACCCCAAGACCTTGAGCTCTGATACCATATGTTAAGAACCAAACATCAATATAGCATAGAAAAACCTCAGGAAAAGTACTCAACGCCTTGAAAAAGAGATAATTTTAGATAATAGGCCTCTTCAAGGGGGAAACCTCCTTTTACCCCACTTAAATGTTCAAGTACAAGATGATTCAAAATGAAAATGTCTCCTTGGTATATATAGGAGACTAGGAGGTATAATTACAACTAATGGCCTAAAGCCGACATAAATAAAATAACATTAATAATATAATATGCCCCAATTAAGGGGTAATGAGCCAATATTAGGGCTTAACACATATACTGGTCACCCGAGATATCAGAAGATGATCACAACCACTAGGAAACAATTCTATTGGCATGGGTTAAAGAAAGACATAGCTAACTATTTAGCTAAGTGCCTAGAATCCCAACAGGTTAAAGCAGAACAACGACACCCAGTAGGATTATTACAACCTCTACCAATCCCGGAATGGAAATGGGAAATCATTTCCATGGATTTCATCACCGGATTACCAACCTCGACCAGGCATATTGATGCCATCATGGTGGTAGTGGATAAATTGAGCAAGTCCGCCCATTTTATCCCCGTCAATTCAAATTGCAAGGAAATAGATATTGCCAGCATATTCATGAAGGAGATATTCAGACTACATGGTATGCCTAAAGAGATCGTGTATGACAGAGACATGAAATTTACTTCCAACTTTTGGAAATCCCTGATGGTTGGTTTGAAGACCAAATTACTATTTAGCACAGCCTATCATCCTCAAACTGATGGACAGACGGAAAGAGTGAACCAAATATTGGAAGACATGCTAAGAATGCATGTAATGCATCAACCCAAAAAGTGGGAAGATTACCTGCCACTGGTGGAATTTGCCTACAACAACGGCTACCAAAAATCCCTGAAGATGAGTCCTTTCAAAGTCCTCTACGGTAGGCCGTGCAACACTCCAGTTAGTTGGAGTAATCCTGCAAAAAGAATTACTATTGGACCCGACATGTTGAAAGAAATGGAACAACAAGTGATTCAGATAAAACAAAATCTAAAGTTTGCTCAGAACAGACAGAAAAGTTACGCCGACCAAAAGAGAACTCCAAGAGAATTCAAGACGGGAGACCACATATATCTCAGAGTTAGGCCCAGGAAGAGTTCCCTGAGGATGGGATCTTGTGCAAAGTTGGCACCTCGGTTTTGCATACCCTTTGAAGTTCTATATAGAGTGGGACCTGTAGCCTATAGGCTAACACTTCCTCCCACAGTAAAAGCACATAATGTTTTCCATGTTTCATTATTGAAGAAATATGTACACGATTCTAATCATATAATTGAC
This sequence comes from Picea mariana, assembly GCA_032191745.1. Taxonomy (NCBI): domain Eukaryota; kingdom Viridiplantae; phylum Streptophyta; class Pinopsida; order Pinales; family Pinaceae; genus Picea; species Picea mariana. The sequence continues at coordinate 2,362 of JASDQU010372825.1, forward strand.
TGGTCTATGATCTAGGTGGAACCGGAGGGAGAATTCCTGCCAAAACCTCAATGCATACTGGACAGAAAGAAAACCCCACTCAGGAACCGAACCATTGCACAGGTCAAGGTGCAGTGGAAACAGGGATGTGCTAAAAGAGACCATGATGGCTAATGAGAGGTGGTGGAAGAGACCTGGAATGTTTTTGTTAACTTCCACCGAGCTAGTACCATACTAGTTTTTACTTGCTCAAAGACCAAAGCAACTCTCTGACCCTAGAACGAATTTCCCATCAGATTGGTAGGTGGGAGGCTCCTCAAGAGTTAATGAGGGGATGGGGGTGAACCACCCATCCGTAACAGCTCCCAGACCTGACCATGGATGGGGAAATTCACACCACATGTAATATTGCAGAAAAAAAGGCAAGAGAGGAAGTGTGGTAAGGGGGAGAAAAAGAGAGAGCATGCGCGACAGGGAATCGCGGAAGAGAACTGGGAGAAACTTGGGAAATACAGGGAGTTCTGAATAGAGGAGGAGGAGAGTAACCTTCGTCCTTGACTTCCATTGAGCTGGAAGTAGGAGACAGAATCTCAAGCATCATGGTCTAGCTTGGGGGTGGCTAGTGGTAAATCCATTTGGAGTCACTGAGCCTACGGTTGGGTGGAAATTAGCACCCCTCTCAGCAATCGCGTCACACCTAATGTTTCTAATAAGTGTTTATATCTTGTATCTTGAATTGAATATCCTGGACGCATGCTCATGTTTATACGCTCATAAATGGTTTTTGTATTGAAGTGTTTGCCTTGTGTTTTGATCGGAAATAATGGATGCATGCTTATACTCATATGACCATAATCGGTTTAGGTATAGAATGAATAATTTTAGAATACGAGTATGTTTCCTTGAGATTTGTTCCATCTACTTGACTCGCGCTATGTCCTGGTTTGATTTCCCGAAGGCACCTCCTCCCGGGAAGTTCCCTCGCATTCCAGAGCTGGAGTGAGTTCCTTGAAAAGACTACAGTTATAGTAAACCCATGAGTTTACTTTACTCCTGTCACAGAGTTCATAGCTCAGGGAATTAGGAAGGCTTTTCAGTCAGGTCACCAAGCCTAGGGATGATTACCCAAGAACCCTCTAAAGGATCATGTGATCAGAGTCTGGAAACCTTGTACAAGAAAGAGTAGTTCTCTCAGGTTTCGGTGTTTCGGCACCTGGGAAACCCAAGGGCAAGACCCCTCATCTTCGCCAATCGCAAAATCCCGGTATGCGAAACCCCAAATTGGTTTAGCATGGATGGGCTTCGGCGTTTCGGCACCCGGGAAACCCAAGGGCAATACCCCTCATCTTCGCCAGTCATTAAATCCTGGTATGCGAAACCCCGAATCGGTTTAGCATGAATGGGTTTCGGCGTTTCGGCACACGGGAAACCCAAGGGCAAGACCCCTCGTCTTCACCAGTCACGAAATCCTGGTATGCAAAACCCTAAATCGGTTTAGCGTGAATGGGTTTCGATGTTTTGTCACTCAGGAAACCCAAGGGCAAGACCCCTCGTCTTCACCATTCGTGAAATCCCAGTATGCAAAACCTCAAATCAGTTTACCATGAATGGGCTTTGGCATTTCGACACCCGGGAAACCCAAGAGCAAGACCCCTCGTCTTCGCCAGTCGTAAAATCCCGATATGTGAAACCCCGAATCGGTTTAGCGTGAATGGGTTTCGGCATTTCGGCACTCGGGAAACCCAAGGGCAAGACCCCTCTTCTTCGCAGGTCACGAAATCCTGGTATGCGAAACCCTGACGTGCTCTGTGGATGAGCCCTAAGTCACCAGACAAGGTCTTGTGGTAGGAAGGAGGAGTCCCAAAAGAATCTGGACCGCCCATTTGTAGGGACGCGTGGCGAAGGTCTAAAGCCACCGGGGTTCTGGACATCGGAGGAATAGGAGTGAAGACCCTGCCAGAAATCCCGAAAGGTAGAATGTCGAGATTTAATCTGGGTCGTTAATCAAGTCGATGATCTGGACCGTAGATCCGGATGATACCAGGCTTTCGAGTTCTGGGGATTCAAAAGGGAAAGGAGGCACGCTGGCATCGCGATTTCCTGAACCACGAAACCTCGAAAGTATTTAGAGGAATAGCACCAAGTCATAGGACCAGTCATATGAAAAGTGACCCAAGGGAGGAGCTAAGGATCTGTTAGACCCTTTCGGGTTTCAACATTTTGAAAGACAGAGAATAGGGGAATGCTTGCATCATGATTCACTGAATCGCAAAAGTCGAAAGCGCCTTTTTGTAAGGCATGTGTTCATAGCCAACGATCAAATGGAGGAGGATAAGGGAAGGGATGGTCTGCGCTAGGCTCCATAGAAATTCGGGGATTCTGTCCCTTGAAGAAAAGACAAAAAAAAAAAAAAAAAAATTAACTATCGTAGTGGGTGTGTGACACCTTCCCTAACAATAAATCTTTGAAAACTAAGACAAAGTCATTAAAAACTTCATAAAAACAATGGGAGGCTTTGTGCCTCCACAGGGCCTGGTACCAGAATGTTACTGGGTCGAATCCACAGTTTATTTTCTTGGAAAGAGATAGTTTTGGAAATGGACAACAATGCACGATTGCGAAAATCAAGTAGGATGACATATAAAATTTATTCGATTCTTTGAATCATGACAACTGGGAATATATTTCAATGGAAATTAGCCTCCCCCAATTGAAAATGATTTTTTCCTTGACTGTGAAGTATAAAATATAAATAATTATACGGGAAATGCTTGTTGTGGATGCCTGTCACGTTATTCTTGTAAACATCCAAGCAATTTCCCGGAATGGATTTATAAAGGAACTTACTTACAACTTTGTGATATCTTCAGGAACTGTTGTCGGTTCTTCGAGGAGCTCGTCTAAGATGTCCAACCCATTATCATGTTTTTCTAGGAACTGCTTGCAGTCTTTTCCTCTGAAGGTCAATGTTGGCTCCGACAGTTTTAACATCTTGCGGAAGACCTAAGGTGACAAAGAAACGGGAGAATGGTCGCGCAGTGGAATAATTCTTTGTCTTGGAATATATTTTTCGGCGCACCAAGAGACCACCTCCTTACAATCAAAAACCTCAGGGGTGTAGCCTGTACGAGTGATTCCATATGTCCAAATCACTTCGTTCTGGGCGAAACAGAATGAATAGTAAAAGTATGCCCTGGACCACTGAAGTTCTGGTCCTGATGTCCGAAGATATTTACTATATCTCCACAAAACTATTGTCGACCTACTACCATAAGTTTACAAGAATGTTTGTTTGCTCCAGACGATGAATGAAATGAAAACTTGGAAGGGATAATATAGCGCTGCACAAATCTCGGTCCAATGCATGTGAATGGGAGATCTCCTCGAGACTTTCACTCATTAATGACAATTTCGACGATTGTTGCATGATGCGTTGTTAACATTAAAGACTAGTAATTGCAGACATAGAAGTGTGAGCATGGTGGATACGACAATGAGCGATTAAGCATTGTATATTTCTTGAACGGGCCAACACGTCGACCCATGTTTGAGATGAACAATTGGAAGGGACAATATGACTCTCCACAGATCTTGGTTTAATGCGTACTAATGGGAGATATCCTTGAGCGTTTCGCTCATGAATGATAATGTTGACGGTTCCTGCATGGTGAGTTGTTAGCATGAAAGGTTTCTAATTGTGTATTAAGAAAGAAGTACAGAGGTCACACGGATGGGAAAGAGCAGTTAAGCAGTGTCTAATTATGGAAAGCCATCGAGCGGGCTTCAAAATAGGGTTACAAGGTACAACTTTTCGAGGTGAAGGCACGAGAGTCAAATTGTATGTCTTGGAACTTTTTCAATGCAATACGCATAACACCAAAAAGGGTATGATAGGACAGTCTAGAGGGAAATTTGTATATTGTGGAATTCCGGGTAATGTTTGCAGGACACGGAACAATGGGGGTGAAAATGTGAGCCCTCCTATCCGGGAACTCGCAATCAAAAAAAGTGGCTTAAGTATGGAATAGAGAAACGCCTGGGAAAATTAAAGCATACCAATTGCATTTCCAAAGAGAAGTAGGAAGGTGGCGGGGACACGGAAAAACAAGGAATGGCTAATTATCGAAAGCGGTTGGTGACGCTTCGAAATAGGGCTACAAGATACATCTAGCAGAGGTGAGGGACCGAGGGTCAAATTATATCTCTCAAGCACGATGATGCTTTTCTGTGGACAAACTATATATTACAGAACTCCAGGTACTACTTGCTAGTCATGGAACATTGGAAGCACAATCCTGAGCCCGTCAGTCTAGGAACCCGCAATCGAAAAAATGTCTAAGTATGAAACATGCATACACAGTAAATGTACAATGCCATAGAAATACAACCAACTTGGGGCTAAGTATTGAAAGGAATGACGGATGGCTGGGTTTATGAGGGGGCATTTCAGCGGACAAACTGTATATTGTGGAACTCCTGGCACTATTTGCAAGTTGTGGAATATTCCAAACACAATTTTAAGGCCACCAATCCGAGAGCCTGCAATCGAAAAAGTGTCCAAGTATGGAATAAGGAAACGCTGGCCCGGACTTGTTTTCGCTAATATATTGAAATTTTACCTGACAAGATCTTCTTTTCATATTTCTTGACAAGTTTTGTAGGGATGGTTAGTCCTCGAGACTTCAGCTTATTAATGACGATCCTTACGGTTGTTGCATGATGGTGTTTTAGTATTAAACCTTTGGTGTTGCATATTTGGAAATAAGTACGAGGATGGCCGAAATAGGAAACATTGACTAAGAATTGGAGATTTCGTGAACCCGTCAACACGAGGATTCAAAATAGGGTGACAAGGTCTCCCCAGAAGACGTGGGGCCCCGACGGTCAAATTGTATCGCTCAGAACATTTGAATGCATAATCTGTAACATAGAAGAGGGGACGATGTCAGAATCCAGTAGTCAATTTGTATATTGCGGAGGGCCAGATGCCAACTATTTTGTACCAGTCTGTTCAGTTGTCACTAGTAAGAGCATAAGTAATGTATATTAGGAAGGACATGAAGTTAGTGGGCATGGAAGGAAGTGATAGATACTTTGAAACATTTGTGAACCATGGTAGAGTGAAGCTTGCGAGTTTGAGGAGTCTAAGGTGGAATTGTAGATCACCGAAGTTTTGAGTGCAAGATGTATATCATGAAACAAGAAGCAACAGAGTTCAAAAGCACCAACCCGACAATCGGGGTCATAAAATTGGCTAAGTATGGAAAGGAACAACGGTCGGTTGGATTCATCATGTGATAATATAGATGGAGATGAAGATATGTCAGCCTACCAACATTGGAACTCGCGATCATAGAAAGGCAACTAACTATGTAACTAGAAATCGATAATACACAGGAAGAAGAAAAGGGAAAAAGGGATAAGGAGTCTACGGTGGAATTGTAGATTAAGAAAATTTTGAGTGCAAGATGTATATCACAGAACAAGAAGCAACAGAGTTCGAAAGCGCCAACCTGAAACAGTGACTAAGAATTGGAGATTTTGTGAACCTGTCAACACGAGGATCCAAAATAGTGTGACAAGGTCTCCCTAGAAGACGTGAGGCCCCGACGGTCAAATTGTATCACTCAGAACATTTGAATGCATAATATGTAACACGGAAGAGGGGACGATGTCGGAATCTGGTAGTCAATTCGTATATTGTGGAGGGACGGATGCCAACTGTTTCGTACTAGTGTGTTCGATTGTCACTAGTAAGAGCATAACTAATGTATATTAGGAAGGAAAGAAAGTTAGTGAGGATGGAAGGCAGTGATAGATACTTTGAAACATTTGTGAATTGTGGTAGAGTGAAGCTTGCGAGTTCGAGGAGTCTGTGGTGGAATTGTAGATCACAGAAGTTTTGAGTGCAAGATGTATATCATGGAACAAGAAGCAACAGAGTTCGAAAGCACCCGTGATCATAGAATTGGCTAAGTATGGAAATGAACAACGGTCGGTCAGATTCGTCATGTGAGGATATAGATGGAGATGAATATATGTCAGCCCGCCAACGCTAGAACCCGTGATCATAGAAAGGAAACTAACTATATAACCAGAAAGCGATAATACACGGGAAAAAGAAAAGGGGAAAAGGGCTAAGGAGTCTGTGGTGGAATCATAGATCACGGAAATTTTGAGTGCAAGATGTATATCATGGAACAAGGAGCATCAGAGTTCGAAAGCGCCAACCCGACAACCACGAGCATAAAATTTGCTAAGTATGGAAAGGAACAGCGGTCGGTCGGATTCGTCATGTGAGGATATAGATGGAGATGAAGATATGTCAGCCCGCCAATGCTAGAACCCGCAATCATAGAAAGGCAAGTAAGTATATAACTAGAAAGTGATAATACACGGGAATAAGACAAGGGAAAAAGGGCTAGGTATCTCACTAAAGAACATCTATTGTTCATTTATTAATTCCAATCCTTTCGAACCCCTGGTGAGTTCTCAATAGTAAAAGCACAAATTGCAGATCACAAATTTTCTTTGGTCCAAGATGTACATGACAGAACATGGGACATAAGTGTTGGATACCACAAACTCGGGACCCAGTGATCAAATAATTGGCTAAGTATTGAAAGGGACCGCGGTCGATCAGGCTCATGGTGTGAAGATATAGATAAAGAGTTTCCAATTTGTGAATCCAAGAGGTCGTGATCATATAGATGCGACTAAATATAGAAACACAAAGGGATAATATAGGGGGAGAAAAGAGGAAAAATTAAGAGAAAGTGTTTATATTTATTCCAATAGTATTCATATTAATATTTATTAATAGATTATTTCTGGTCCAAATGCAAATCATCTTCCAATTTGCAGGATCCTGTTCGGTTCGCAAATTTCATTGAAATCCATAAGCAACATAAATGCAGATCATCTTCCAATTTGCAGGATCTTGTTCAGTTCACAAATTTCATCGAAATCCATAAGCAACATCTATTGTTCGTTTATTAATGCCAATCCTTTCGAACCCCTGGTAAGTTCTCACTAGCAAAAGCATAAATTGCGTATCATGGAAGTTCTTTGGGTGCAAGATGTATATGAAGGAATAGGAGACATAAGTGTTGGATACTGCAAACTCGGGATTCGATGATCAGATAATTGGCTAAGTATTGAAAGGAACCGTGGTTAGTCAGGCTCATGGTGTGAAGATATATATAAAGAGTTTCCAATTTGCAAACCCATGAGGTCGTGATCATATAGATGTGAATAAATATAGAACCACAAAGGGATAATATNGAAGAGGAAAAATTAAGAGTTTTTATACATTCCAACGAACAAATTGTAGATTGCGGAACTCTGGGCATTGTTTGCAACTCATGGAAGATTCGAAACACAATTTTGAGGTCGTCAATCCGGGAACCCGCAATCGAAAAAGTGTCCAAGTATGGAACAGGGAAACGTTGGTCGGGACTTGTTTTTGCTAATATATTGAAATTTGTAATAGCTTTTCCATTACCTAGCAAGATCTTCTTTGCATGTTTCTGGACAAGTTCTATAGGGATGGTCGACGGCCAAATTGTATAGCTCGAAGAATTGAATACATAATGTGTAACACAGAAGAGGGGACGATGTCAGAGTCCGATAGTCAATTTGTATATGGCGGAGAACTAAGTGCCATTTCTTTCATACCAATGTGTTCAGTTATCACTAGTAAGAGCATAGTTAATGTATATTAGGAAGGACTCAAAGTTAGTGGGGATGGAAGGCAGCGATAGATACTTGAGAGAAGTTAATGTATTCAAGGAGCCTACAGTGGAATTGTAGATCACGAAAGTTTTGAGTGCAAGATGTATGTCATAGAAAAATAAGTAGTCGAGTTCGTAAGAGCCAACCCGACAACCATGGCCATAAAATTGTCTAAGTATGGAAAAGAACAACGGTCGGTAGGATTTGTCATGTGAGGATAGATGGAGATGAAGATATGCCAGCTTGCCAACCCTGGAACTGGATATCATAGAAAGGTGACTAAGTATATAACCAGAAAGCGATAATGGATGGGAAGAAGAAAAGGCTAGTTCGTATGCACCAACCCAGCAAATGCGACCATAAAATTGACTAAGTATGGAAAGGAACAATGGTCGGTCAGATTCGTCATGTGAGGATATAGATGGAGATGAATATATGTCAGTCGTCCAACCCTGAAACCCACGATTATACAAAGGAGGCTAAGTATATAACCATAAAGAAATAATGGACGGGAAGAATAAAAGGGGAAAAGGGCTACATATCTGACAGTAGAAAATCTATTTTTCGTTTATCAATGGCAATGTTTTTGAACCCCTACTGGGTTCTCACTAGTAAAAGCATAAATTGTAGATCATGGAAGTTCTTTGGCTGCAAGATGTATATGATGGAACATGGATCATAGGTGTTGGATACCGCGAACCCAGAACTTGGTTGCGAGATAATTGGCTAAGTATTTGCCAAGAAAAAGTTTTGATATTTATTTCAATAGTATTCATATTAATATATATTAATAGGTTATTTATGTTTCAAATACAAATCATCTCCCAATTTGCAGGATGTTGTTCGGTTCGCAAATTTCGTTGAAACCACATAAATTTTGAGTGCAATATGTATATAACGCAACAAGAAGAAACAGATTTCAAAAGCGCCAACTCGGCAACCACAACCATAAAATTAGCAAAGTATGGAAAGGAACAATGGTCGGTCGGATTCGTCATGTGAGGCTATAGATGGAGATGAAGATATGTCATCCCACCAACCCTAGAACCCACGATCATAGAAAGGCTACTAAGTATATAACCAGAAATCGATAATAGAGGGGGAGAAGAAAAGGGGAAAAGGGCTAAGTATCTCACAGAAGAAAATGTATTGTTCCTTTATTAATGCCAATCTTTTCGAACCCCTGGTGAGTTCTCACTAGTTAAAGCATAAATTGCAAATCACGAAAGTTCTTTGGCTGCAATATGTATATGACGAAACATGAGACATAGGTGTTGGATACCGCAAACCCGAGACCCGGTGGCCAGATAATTGGCTAAGTTTTGGCCAAGAGAAAGTTTTTATATTTATTCCAATAGTACTCATATTCATATATATGCACAGATATTATCAAATAGAAGAAGCTGCAATATATGCAAGATATTGAATAGGAACATGGCATCAACACTTGAGTTGCCATGTTGTAATAGTCATTAATTCATTCTATTTACGGGACCCGTAGAATGAAAGAAGGATGGGTCCTCCAATTTATTTCTTTAAGTATAGAGTGGGTGCCACATAAGTATGGCCTATGACAAATTATTCTTCCATGTAGAATGTAAGCAACGAACATAGTAGCCTTTATTTAAATCGAAGTACTGGGCAATAGAAAGAAAAGCTTGTCGTCCATGTTTAACGACACACAGAAAAAAGGTAAAAAATAAAATGAAAAGCAATACCAGAGATTGGAAAACAACATAAAAAATAAAACCGCAAATATTCTATATTCAAATAAGATGGGTTACAAAATACAACTGAGATTATTTTCCATAATGACTGTGATTTGGCAAGCCACCAACCAATAAAAAATATGTACAATAACGAAGCTTGTTGACCATCTTCTTGACAATCAAATGCTTGATTCGTAAAAAAAAATGCGTCGAATATCAATTTCGAGGCTTGGACTTAATTGGTGCTGCGAACTAGATCTATCCCAGTTTTTTGAATAGCTTGTCTCTTCTAGACATGGCCTTCTTGCATTGGTTGGTCATTCAACATTCCATTATTTGTTAAGTATTAATTTCCCTCTGCCCTCAAAAACTTGGGGTTTAAGGTGCCTTCCTTGTAATGCTCCTGACCATTGACATCCGAGACAACTTAGAAATGTGATTTAGGTCCAATTCAAAGTCGAGGGACTCATTTTATGTGACGACAATTATGGGGGAAACAAATCCTGTTAGGCAACAAAAGCCGAGACAGAAAAAAATTCAAGTGTGTTGTGACTGCTATTCACCCTGTATTCAATCATCTGTTTGGTTGAAAATCCTACCTGAAGATTTGTATGTTGAACTTCATTGTTTTATTATAGTAAATTGGAAGGAACGTCCAAGCCAACTGAAAAATGTTCTTATGTTGAAGTACATGACTTCTTCCAGCAGCACATGCCTGGCAAGTGTATCAAATGTTGCAGATTGCATCATAATATATCTTTCGTCGTAGAGGTGGCAGACCTGGTGGCCCATAGAAAAATCTAGAATGTTCGGAAGTGATGCCAAATATTACTCCATGCCCGAATACACTCAATAGGAAATTATAAAATTGGATACCAACCAACGTGAGAAACTGTATGGGCGTTTGAATCAATATTCTGAAATTACAGAACACTTTATGCCAAAGTTGTAACAGAATTGACAGAAAACCAATTTCTATGTCAAATAGTGTTGAGCGACCTATGGATGCAGCAATAGACTCGACATAAAAACAACTTTCGATCTAGGTAGTTTTCACCTTCAGGCATCCACATAGGTGGTGACCCCAGGCTCTAGATAGCTTCGGCCTCGGACATTGACATTAGCGGTGGAAATGGGAACAGTGCTACTGACTACACTGTGGAAATGCGGTGAACAAGAAGGGGTGTCATTGTCAAAGTAATTAAACTGCAGGATTCCCAGACCTGCAAAGAACATTGGCTTTAGTGTTGCTTTCTCATGAAATCTACAATGTTGGTTTGAGTACATAAATCTTTGGACGTTGGGTGTCCTATGCGATAATGGCCTTCACATTAGGCACATGCCAGACACCTATTATCTGACAGTGCAGTGTTAATGCAATTTCCATAATGGATGACAATTCAATTGCATTGGCACAAACAATATTAATTTTGTGATTACTTAACATCCTTGAAGGACCTGAACCCCAAACAATGTATAAAACTTTTTGAACATGCGTTTGTTCAAAAAAGTACATTGTTCTATATTAAAAAAAATAAAATAAAATTGAATGGTCTGAATTTTTTTATTTTTATTTTATCAAATATTGCATAAAATGCAATAGAAGAAATGCATTTTTCCCATCGAACACAAGGGAAACAACAGGAAGATTGGCATTAGGTCGAAATAGATATGGAAACACACCACTACATTAAGGTCTCTTCTAAATAATGAAATAAGATGATTACATGAAGGTGGTAGTAAAAGGTCATTTTCAGAAACCAAATCATTACCTGAACACGTGAAACCTCTTGCAAAAGGCGGTAGTATAAAGTAATCCTCAGAAAATGTTGCAAAGTCCATAATCCATTTATATGCGTAAGAGTAGTAAAATAAAAAAATGTGCTGTAGCGATAGACAGTTGATTGCATGTGGAGTCTGTAACTACATCTAGAGGACAGGGAACAAACTTTGACAAAGAACATGGCTGTCTATCAAGTCTGTTACCACACCCAAAAGTAGCTCAACAAACTTTGAAATAGAAACTTCTGTAATTTTAGTATGTCGTTTTATCCACCCATACAGTTTCTCTTACCCGCTTCTGGGTACATTCACGAATGGAGTAATATTTAACGTCATTTTCGAATATTACATACCATTTTGCAAGCCACGGTAAGTGTGACTCCTCTGACGAAGACAAATTCTTGTGTGCTCTGCAGAATTCGATACACTTGCCAAATCTATGTTGTTGGAAGAAACTATATACTTCAACGAAGGAGCATTTTGCAGGTGACCTGAAAATCCCTTCCAACTCTCAGCAAGAAAGAAAAGAATATCAACAAACAAATCTCTAGGTAGGCTTTTCAACCAACCAAAGCATCAAATACAGGGAGAGAACACCAACCAGAAGATACTTGTTTTTTTTTTCCCTATTTGAGTTTCTGTTGGATAACAAAGTTTTCTTTTGGCTCAAAGCTCACATCACATAAAACCATTCTCTCTTCTTTCATTTGGGCCTCAATGACATCTCTAGGTTGTCTTACATGTCCATGACTAGGAACATTAGAACGAAGGCACCCTAAAGCCCAACTCTTTGATGATAGAGAGAAATGGCAGTAAGTATTTAAAAGCAACGATGGAGGATGACAATATGATCTTCCATAGATTTTGGTTTAATTCGTTTTAATGACAGATTCCCTCGATCTTTTCACTTATTAATGCCAATGTTTTCGAATATGTGCATTGAATAATGACTAATAACATGTAATAACATTCCCATATCCAAGAAGATTCTCAAATCTGACAACATCTAACATATGCACAATATTAAAGATGGACATCACATCAAGGCATCTGTGGATGACACAGTCATGGATGGCAGTGAGGTAGTGCAATATTGCACTATTCCTATGATGAAGCCTTTAAAAAAATAAAAGAGACAATATTGTTTTTTGCAAATTCAAAATGCAGGCAAAAAAATTATCAGATCCCATAATATTCGCCTGTCTATGCATTTTAAATACAAATTCTCAAATTTGACAACATCTAACATATGCACAGTATTAAAGACGGGCATCACGTCAAGGAATCTGTGGATGACACATTCGTGGATGGCAACGAGGTAGTGTAGTATTGTACTGTTACTATGATGAAGCCTTTAAAAAACTAAAAGAGCCAATATTTTTTTTTGCAAATTCAAAATGCAGGCAAAAAAATTATCATATCCCATAATATCCGCCTGTCTATGCATTTTAATGGGAGATGTCCTCGAGATTTCCTCTTATTAAATCCAATATTTTTGAACCTGTCTAGTCGGTTGTCACTTTTGAAAGCATAATTAATGTCCATTGGGAAGGGCGGAAGGTAGTGGGGATGGAGGGGAGTGACAAAATCCTTTTAAACTTTTATGAACCCAGGAATGCATGAACCCGTGAAACTTTGAAAACTCGACTAAGTATGGAAAGGCAAGTTAGACAGACAGAGTCATCGTAGGCAAAGGTAGGGTTGTGAGTTTGAGGAGTGCAAGGTCGAATTGTAGAGCATGAAAGTTTTGGGTGCAAAATGTATACACTGAACACGAGTTACCATAGTTCGATAGCACCTATCCCCGAACCCGTGTTCATAAAATTGGCTAAGCATGCAATCGAATGACGGTTGGTCGGAATCGTGATGTGAAGATATAGATGGAGATAACGATTTTTCAGTTTGCAACATCGGGAACCCGTGAGCACAGAAACGTGAGAAAGTATAGAACCAGAAACTCATAATAGAGCGGAAGAACAAAAGGTAAAAAATAGGATGGTTTACAAGAGGAAAAAAAAGGGAGAGAATAACTATATTGCTTAAACAACAACACTTACTCTCATAACTATGAAACTATAGTAGGACATAAACCATGGAAAAATCATCTCCAACTATGAAATATAGTTGGAGCCCGACAAATTTTGGTTGAAGCCATAAGAGATGCAATTTACATCGACTGCAAAATTTTTCATGCCATTCTATATAAATGGTATTTTATGGGGATCCAACTGCAAAACAATGTAACAACATATCCAACTGCAGATGCAACACCCCAACATTGCAAAGCCTAGGAAAACAAGAGCAAGCATCAAATAACAACCTAGTTAAGAAGCACCAAAAGGCCCAATTTCAGCCGCGAGACCCGAACCCTGCAAAACTGAATCAAACAATGATAAGCAACATCCAACGAACAAAGAAGCAAGCACCAACCAATCGACCAGGAATGTCGCAGTCCCAATCGCGGTTGCAAAACCCCAAACATGAAAATTGTAGCAAGACGAACAGGCAAACAAGAACAATAACAACAGGAAAATAAGAAATTAGTGAAGATGCAAGAAGCAAGCATGAACCAGTGAACCAACAATGTCGTTGAAGCACAATATTGCCCAAATTGACCATAGAGAACATTGCATATAAAAAAAAAAATGTATTGTAACAAGCCTACTAAGTAAACATTTAACGTTGTGAAGCCTGTTAGGTAAACATTTAAGTCTATTAGAAATGCTATGTAAACATTTAAGAAAGAATGCAGTGTGGCAGGTCTCTTACGTACCAAAAAAACATTTATTATAATTTATTATAAAATAAATTTAGTAACAATAGTTCGAACAGTAGAGAATGTCTTCGAAGGACAAAATTTGGATATGCTAGCATATCAAACATTGGGATAAATTTAGCTAGCAGAAAATGCTAACACAAACATTCAAACTAATGTTAGCATTAATCCACCTTCAAGCAATGCATAAGAAAAATATATGATTCAAAAAGACTGTATACGATAATTTTTTTTGGATATGCTAACATATAAAACATTGGGAATAGCGAAGCCGGCAATAAGAACTCCAATCTGTTATCCAATCAGATCATTACATATAGGGTACCTTTTATTATATAAAATTCAATGTTTTTAGTTCCCTAGCTCCAATAATAGATAGTATGAAAATATTTGTGGTCAAAGGACAAACTAATAAGAGGTCAATGAATTATCAATCACTATAGTCCCTTTATGCCTACGGCATGGACTAATAACTAGTAAAAGTCACAAGCTTGAATTTATAATGAAGATTGAGAAGTTACAAATGAGATTGATTTGCATCATGTTGGTTTTATATATTTTTCTTTGGAATACCTCTAGTTTCTCCACCTTTAGTTTCATTAAATCCTTTAATAAAGATATGCGACATCATTAAAGTTCAAATATGGTATTAGAGTTAATGGTCTATTAGATGTGAAAAGAGCAATGAGAAACTGTTTTTTCAATTAACCAATATCAACATTTTGATCTCGCCTAGGGATCATCTTCACGAGTTTATTAAGCGATCTCAAGGTTTCAATCCCACATAAGGATCATCTTCAGAAGTTTACTAAGCTTAATAAACTCCCAAAGATGATCATTGGGTGGGATCGAAAGTTTGAGATCAGTTAATTGAAAAGTGTAGTTTCTCATTACTCTTTTCACACATTTATAATATAATCTATTAGATTTTGGTTGAAGAATTTTTTTTAAAGCATAATGATGAACAAATTTCTTTTTGGTATTTCCAATTATTTATGTTTTTCTTGAGGGGAATTATGAATTCCATAACATGGTATAAATTATATTTTTTCTACTTTATCATTTAAACATGTCTTTTAACAGATATTGAATATGGGTATCCTCAACACTCATATGGGGTGTCAATGAGTGGGGCCATGAGCACACATGCATGTCGTTAGGCCACCACCTCACTATGCTTTGAGAGTTGTATACAAACAAAGGATGAGATAGTTAATGTTGTTCGCTGCGAGGAGAGGGATAGCAGGGAGGAGTATACCAATTGTTGACATGATGATTTTATGTGGGAATAGATGGAGCTAGTACAGTGAGAAGACACCCTAGCATTTGATCGGGAGATGCATCGCAAGGAGGTCGAGTATATAGAACATAGTGGGTAATGATATTTTGGTGAGGAGTAGCTGTGAGAAGCTCAACATGATGATTGTTTTTAGTGGGATGGGGATCCTTTTATATGGTGAACATATTGCATTTCTGATTTGCCCCTATTTTCCATTAAATGAGAGGAAGAACTGGTACTGGAATCGGCTCCTGATAGGCCCAGGGAGCGTCTATGCATGGTTTCTAGGTATTTCGTTGTATTTCCCTTGGATTTTATGGTGCTTGTTTTGGGTAGTTTTGTTGGGTTGTTGTGGGGTGGGTTGTCTTATTCTAGGTTTGGATAATTTGGCCAACCTTTTGGTTGGATCTCGAGGACCAATTCATGAATTCAATTCCTCCTCTATGCTCCCTATGTTTTGTTTCAACCTTGCCCTATCAGTGTTATTGTTTCAATCGGTTTCATGCATTTTCCTAGTAGTTTTTTTCTGGTTAAGATGACTCATGGTATAGGAAGGGATGTGCGTAGGCATAAAAATACTCTCGGGGATAGGTTAGGAAGGGCCTCGACCTCAGGAACCCCTAAAACCACCTCTAGGGTTGAAAGAGATGCTTGGGAGGTTGCGAGAGGTTTTGTTGAGAATTTCTCTACAAACACCAAACAATAAATTGAGGAGCTAGAAAATAAGGTTAGGGGGAAAAGATAGTGCATCATCAATACTCAGGTCTTGGAGGAAATTCAAGAGCGGGTTAGAGACTTGATCTATTCCCAAACTCGTGACACCAAGTTCTTTAGAATAGTTGAGACCTACTAGTTAGTTAAATCCTTAATTGCTCAAGCTTTGAAAATCAGAAAGGAGGAACATCAATACATCCTTCATACCATCAAGATTTATGAAGGAAAATTCGAGGCTATGTGCAAAGTGGTTTTTGGAATTGTAATATTAGTGACACATGCCACAAAGGAAGATGGAAATCTGAAGCATGAGGAGGTCTCCTTAGGTTCAAAGGGCACTCAAGCTAATCCCATTATTTTGGATGAATATACATAGCCTTCAAGGATTGCATAGGAGGAAAAAAGAGAGACCAATGTGGAGGTGGATGGGTTTGCGAAGGAGAATGCTCAACCCCCGCATGTTTGATGTCTGAAATTTGTCTTTCAGTTTTTTTGATAATATGAATAGTTATAGAAAGTCAACTCTATTAATGACTAATTTATTTTGTAATTTAATAAATAAAAGGTCTGTTAAATACAATATGAGTAAATTTGATAAAGCTCGACTAGTAAGAAATTTCATTTTCCTTTAACTAAACCTACATAAGAAACCAATATAATTCATATATATATATATATATATATATCCTCAAGAAAAATCCATAGTATTCACTAATTTATTTTATCAATGTTTACATGAAGATGACCGACATCATTTGAAGAGGAAAAAAATGTAAACACAATTTCATTGTGTTACTCGTAGTTAGAAAAACTCAATAAAATTAACCAGAATTGGCTTTTGCATGTCATAAAACAACATTTTATATTGTTAACTAGTCTTGATGTTAAAGGTTGAATTTTTCCTCCTCCCAAAATATATTAATACTACTATAGTGAAGTGAAGATGTTAATTGTTTGGTGTAAACAACTCCATTTATATATGGCAAAGGGTAATCCAAGTTTTCATTTTGGAATGTCATGTTCCTTTCTATAGACAAGGAATATTTATAAAAGCATTACCTATACATTTTGAAAATTATTATAATTACCTTAGATAATCCACATTTATTTTTTATGTAATAATTATTTTTACTTGTTAAATAACTAACACGTTGTGTGGATGCAAAAGTGCATATGTGTCACCACTAATGAACAAAATGTTACCCAAATTTTGGGTACATACTAAGTTTTGTAAGAAGTATTTCGGGAGTGATGATCACCTTAGGAGTTCTTGTTGTGAATGTTTACCACTTCCATTATGGATTGGAATTGGAGGAAGATTTGTCTGTTTTGAGTTTTTGCCTCTTTGGGTACTTTAGAGTTCTAAATATTACACCTTTGCAATTTTAAGGATTGTTCTATTTAGCCCAAGGATTATTCCTTTTAAGGCTTAGAGTAAGAAGGTTTTGAACTTCTTTGGATGTCATGGTATCATTGTTTTTCAAAGGGAACATCTTTAAGTGACAACAATACTTCTAAAAGTAAAGCTCAAGAGTATTTTATTTATAAAGCTTTGGCATATCAAGAATTCACAGTGACACTTATGAGTTTTGAAAGTTGTTTTTCTGAATATTTTTTTCTTTGATCATGAATTTGAAGGTAATTAGAAAGAAGATTAATGAAGTTGTTTCATCAACCATAAGAATTGGAAAATTTTACTTTCTTGTAACTAATACACAATTGCTATGATCAATCTATCTTTCTTACCAAGTTGACATGGGCATAGAAGGCACTAGTCTAATGATTTTGAAATCCAATGATTTTTTAAGAAGATTTCTAATGTCACTTTTATGTTAGTAAGGATAGTGGAGGAATATTTCCATAAGTAGGGTATGGTGTGAGCATGGGTAATGGGGGCATGTCTCATGAAGGCTCTTGAAATACTTGGTTGTGTTTATCCTTCATTGTTTATAATTTAATTATGGAATATTTTTATGAATTTCTCTAGAAATTTTAGAGAGATAGGAAATGATGCACCCCTCCCCATTAGACCCTTTTTTAAGTTTCTTCATTCTATGAGATAAAATTATATGATTTGGGGGACTATTCATCCCACAAAGTGTATAAGTGTGTCATATTTATCGATAAATCAATAACTTGCATGTGAGTGGAAAGTTATAATTAAACACGATTAACATGAAATTATGACATAATCCATGACAATAAATTATACATCCATTGGAAATCATGACCTTGAAATGTCTTACTAGGTATGGAAAACAATTCAATTGTGCAACTAACTCACGTTTAATGAAGTTATGGGTGCTTGTGAAGTGAGCTTTGGTGGTTCCTATATAAACTCACCCATGAAAACCCCACAAGATCTATAAAATAAATAAATATTTATTAAAACGATTACAACAATATACTCATTATGAGCTCAACATGTCAGTTACAGGAATTGAACCCCAGTGGGGAGGATAACTAACATTTCTCCAAACACTAAGCTAAACTTAATTAACACATTGTCATCTTGAATTGCAACATCTTGCACATCCTTTATTTCTTTATTTCTTTTAATGAGAGAACTTTAGTGCACAACTTGAATCTAAAACCTTGTAATACTATTCTTTTTTCTTAAATAGAAAATTGAAAAGTATTTATTTTCCAAATTCAAGGCAAAAGTGCCTAGTGTCTCTAACCATGACCATCTTAAAATAATGTTAATGTTATCTCACATAAAGTAAACTTGGAAGTCAAATTTAGACACATAATGACATCACTTACCACTATATTTTTAAATAATTAATTTTCATTCTTCACTATCCAATAATATTCCTTTCCTTACCATGTCCAATATTATTCCTTACCATTCATATTTATGAAACAATCCCATTTTAATTTTAATTGAACTAAAAAATTAAATACCGTAAATTCTTTATTTTATAAATCAAATTGAAATTGTGCTTCCACTGGATAAGAATATTTCTTAATATTTGAAATAATATATCTTTCTTCTTCAAATAATCAGATATAATTATTATACCCAGAAATCATATCATTCCATTTTTGGTTGTTCACTCCAAATACTTGTTTGTAAAATGAAGTTGCTTATAGTAAAGCTCGAGAACAACGCTTCACTTCTTCCAATAACTTATCACAATATTTTAATCTATGTTTACATTATTCTTCTTTTGAATTTTTCAACAACACGTTTATCTTAAATCTCTCAATCAATTTAGAATGCCAAGCTTGTTTTTCTCTTTTGAATTTTTAGATTTAGAATTTTACAGTTTTCAACAATTAAGTGAATAGTTATCGTTACATTGTTTTTTAATAAATTTTTTAATAAATTTATAGGTAATCATGAGTTATAAGGATGGACATTTTTATGTTTGAGTGGATTTAATGATTAAAAACATGTATTTACTCTTAAGAGATTACAAATTCAAATATAAAAAAGGTAAGGTATGTACACCTCCAAAGCTAATGACTTATGGTTATAGAAAGTTGGATCTGAAAGGAATCCAGATCCTATGGTCTGTTGGAAACGGTGACAACAATTCATCCATGAATAGGATTTCAGATCCTATAAACCAGGGTTGGTTGTAACCAATGCGACCAATTTAGAATATGGATGAGATTACATTTAATAATCAGTTTCTAATATACATTGCTATAAATTTGATGTATGCCCATAGAGGCTATATGTGTCAGAGAGGAGTGAGATCCTACTGTAATCTCCATTAGCGGAATAATAAGATAACCGATACCTATGCTTGGTGGATGTAGCCCAACTTTTGGGTGAACCACGTAAATTGTTGTGTTCTTTGTTTGCATTTGTATTGATTGTCTTATGGTAATTTGTGTTTCCGCATTTGCAAATTGCAACAAGTGGTATCAGAGCTGAGGAGGGCGCAGACTGAAAAAAGCCAAAGCCGGGAAGAGGCCGCGTTGAAATCGCTGTTGAAATTTGTTTTTTGGCATCGGCACTTGGCTATCATTGCACAGGGAGCGCCGACACTGGACAACAGGTCAAGGGGGCACGCTGATTAAATGAAATTCGCTGGATTTTGAGAGGGAGCGTTGAGAGGGAGCCAGTGCTCACCTTACCGACCAAAGGGAGTGCCAGCCCTGTAGTGTCCTTACGCTCCATTCATTAATTTGGTACAGCGCACGGCTACATCCTCCAAAGGAGCGCTGACCCCCCTTCATCCAAATATTCGTATGAATTTTTCTTTAAAAGTAATACTTTTACATTTGGAAGTGTTAAAGTTTTTTTTTATTATATTTGACAATTTAAATATAATATGTAAGGATGTTGAAGGGTAGAGGAATAAGGTGGAGTGACTTTTTATTAAAAAAAATTCTTTAATAAAAGGTGAAGATATGTAATTTTTTTTTAAAAATTACACAAGATTATTTCTTCACATTTTTTTTTTAAAGGGCCTTGGATATTACAAACAGTGGTGTTTGTTTCTTTTATGTTTCCTCTAATGAAAAAGATGCAGAGTGCTAAGTTTGAAATTGAAAAGTTTAATGGCAAGAACAATTTTGAGATCTGGAAGGTTAAGATGCACAATCTGCTCGTGCAATAAGGCGTGGTGAAGGCGCTTTTGGGAAAAGCAAAGCAGCTCGTGTCCATAACAGACGAAGACTGGGATGAGATGGTTGCGAGAGCACTGAGTGCCATACGCCTGTGTTTGGCCGACGATGTATTGTTCAACATTGTTACAGAGAAGACAACAGTCGGTTTGTGGTCAAAGCTGGAAAGCTTGTACATGACGAAATCCTTGACAAACATGATCTTTTTGAAAAGACAATTGTATAGTTTGCGCATGAAGGAAGGTACGAAAATTGTTGATCATCTAAATACTTTCAATACTCTTCTAGTCCAGTTGAATAGCATGGGTGTGAAATTTGAATCCGAAGATAAGGCAATTACATTATTGTGTTCTTTGCCCGCGTCATGGGATCATTTCGTTACCTCTATTAGTTTCAGTTCAACAGAAACTATTGAGTTCGATGATACTGTTGGAGCTTTACTATCTGAGGAAACAAGGAAGAAATCCAATCTAGAAACCTCTACATCTGAGGCATTGGTGATTAGAGGCAGACCAAAAGAAAGAGGATAGGGTCAGAGGGATTTCTCTCGGTCAAAGTCGAAAGGCAGAAAGAGCAAACTCAAGTGTTGGTTTTGTGGAAAATCCGGACACCTGAAGAATGACTATTGGAAACGACAACAAACCTCCAAAGAAGACCCTCCAAAAGAGACAAAGGAAGCAAATGCAACCGAAATAAGTTCAGCAACAGGTTCATGTATAGTTGATGAAGTTTTATCAATTAATACTGGTTCATGTCATGATCAACATTAGCTATTAGATTCTGGTGCTTCAAACCACATGTGTCTTCATAGACATTGGTTTATTACTTAGCAGTCTATAGATGATGGAGTTGTTTACATGGGTAATAATATTTCATCTAAAGTTGTGGGAATTGGTAGCATCCGAATTAAAATGTTTGATGGAACTGTTAAAATACTAACTGATGTAAGACATGTACCTGGTCTTAGGAAGAACCTAATCTCTTTGGGAGCCTTAGACAGAGGAGGCTATAAGACTATTGTTCAAGGTGGAGTTATGAAAGTCTACAAAGGAATTCTATTGGTTATGAAAGCAAAGAACATTGGTAATCTGTTTCTATTAGAAGGGAGGACTGAATCAGATCATGCGACAATGGTATCTGAGAGCGATAGTGATTCTGTTCGACTGTGGCATAAATGGTTGGGTCATATGAACGAACAAGGATTAAAGGTATTAACTGATCGCAAGTTACTTCCTAGCCTAAAGTCTTTAAATTTAGATTTCTGCAAGCACTGTGTTTATGGAAAACAAAATAGGTAGAGATTTAAAACCGGAAGACACACCAGTGAAGGAATCCTAGACTATATCCATTCTAATGTTTGGGGACCATCCCCTATTATTTCATATGGAGGATCATCATATTTTGTAACTTTTATAGATGATTTCTCTAGGAAGGTGTGGATCTATATGTTAAAGAGTAAGGCTGATGTACTTACAGTTTTCAAGCAATTTAGAACTTTATTGGAAAAGAGCACTGGTAGATCCATTAAATGTTTAAGAACAAATAATGGTGGTGAATTTACGTCAATGGAGTTTGAGAATTATTGCAAGGAATTTGGGATCGATAGGCATAAAACCACTGCCTATACTCCTCAGCAAAATGGAGTTGCTGAACGCATGAACATGACTCTTCTAGAGAGAGAAAAGACTATGCTTAGTAACGCCAATTTGCAGCAGGAACTATGGGCATAAGCAGTAACTACAACTTGTTATCTAGTGAATCGATCACCATCAACAACAATAGAATGCAAAATTCCTGAGGAGGTATGGACAGGTCACCCTTGTAATTATTCTAATCTTAAAGTTTTTGGTTGTGATGCCTATGCTCTAATTCCAAAACATCGGCGTTCTAAATTAGATCCAAAATCAAAAAGGCTTATCTTTGTTGGATATGGTGATGGTATTAAGGGGTACAGGTTGTGGGATCCTACTGCCCACAAGATCACCATTAACAGAGATGTAATATTTGATGAATCATCTCTCATCAAATCAAATGTAGATGTTCAAATGAAACAGCAAGAAGTACCTAAGTATCAAAATATTTAGTTTGAAACCAGTTCAAATACAGATGAAAATGAACATGAACAAGTTTCTGAAGATGTTCATGAAGAAGTTCCTGCAGAAGAAAACGTGGATGATGATGACATTCAACAGATTGTGGATGAACCACAAACTTCCCT
>JASDQU010372825.1:25156-37393 GCA_032191745.1 Picea mariana
AACATATACCTATCAAGTACCATTTTGTAAGACAGGTCATCGATGAAGGTGGAGTCTCTCTTGAAAAAGTGCATACAAAAGAGAACTGTACAGACATGTTCACAAAACCAATACTGTTAGAGAAGCTACAATGGTGCTTGGCTTCTCTTGGCTTGCAGAAAAGGTGATGAACAGAAGCAGGAGCAAGGTATCAGGTTAATTGTTGTCAAGGTGGAGATTGTTGGAAACAGTGACAACAATTCATCCATGAATAGGATTTCAGATCCTATAAACCAGGGTTGGTTGTAACCAATGCGACCAATTTAGAATATGGATGAGATTACATTTAATAATCAGTTTCTAATATACATTGCTATAAATTTGATGTATGCCTGTAGAGGCTGTGTGTGTCAAAGAGGAGTGAGATCCTACTGTAATCTCCATTAGCTGAATAATAAGATAACCGATACCTATGCTTGGTGGACATAGCCCAACTTTTGGGTGAACCACGTAAATTGTTGTGTTCTTTGTTTGCATTTGTATTGATTGTCTTATGGTAATTTGTGTTTCCGCATTTGCAAATTGCAACATGGTCTAGATTGATTATCAACCACAACATTCAATACTATGTAACAGAGTGGATATTGGTTCCCTATACAGTAGTGACTATCAAGGAAATTTGGAATTTGTTCAAGGTAATTTGATCAATAATATATTGTTAAAAATTTGTCATATTATCCATCTTCATTTAAAATATTAAAATGAATTATATAGTTGTCAAAACCATCAAATTTGACACAGTATTTTTTCTTATGAGTTTTTCTCATATTTGTGGAAAATTCAGAAAATTGCATATTTCAGTGGTCGTGATTACATATTCTGGGTGTCCTGGATTTTTGAGGACATGAATCCATTTATTCATTCAAAAAAGTGATTTAAGTAGAGTAAAATTGTGATTTTGCTAACAATGTCGAATTTCCTTAATAATTGTCACAAAGTCAAAAACCTAGAATGTTTAAACTACCCCCAATTTAATAGATTGTTTAGTTTTCAAATTCCAATCACAATTCATCAACTTTTATTTAAAATTTGAAAACTAATAATATAGTTATCAAAATCATCAAATTTTACAAGCTATTTAATTTTCAAATTCTATCCACAATTCCATTTTCTATTTGCACTACTTTCAGTTTTCAAATTCCAACCACGATGGACCAAAATTCCCAGGATGAACGTTTAGGCTACGTCTTTTCGATTTGCCTTAGAATATTTCTAGTAATTATTTTCCTCGGCCATTACAAGAAGGTGGCTTCTGTATCAATTTAGATCTTGGAATGAACAATTGTTCGTACTGTGCTATGAGATTTTGACTGCGATTTCCCATGCATACGGCATTAAAATATCTAGTTCCTTCTTGGCCCAATCATTGTTCTGTTGCTTCTTTTGATTGACAGCTTAATATGTCCAAATTTGTATGGCTATTTTTCAAATGCGTTGGTTAGAATGTTGTTATCCTAGAGACAGTTCTATACTATGGAGAGGGATATTTTAACGATGACCAAGGTAGTGTTCGACCTGGTACTGTTCTTTTCTCCGCTGGTTGATATTGAAACCCTAGATCTTGGTTTTTGTGTGGAATGGATGGAATTGTGTGTGGGGGGCACCCCGTCCAGAGGATGAAGCCTTTGGCCTTCCATGTTGTGGTAGTGGCTTTTGTCAAGAATTTTAATCGTCAACCTTCTCGTTTTTATGAAGAAACTAGATGAAATCCTCAAGGTTCCACTTCCACCTTCTACTACTAGGAAGAAGGAACTAGCTATTGTAGATCGTGGTTTGATTGGTCAGTTCATAGGTATTTGGTACTACTAGGAAGAAGGTACTAGCTATTGTAGATCATGGTTTGATTGGTCAGTCATAGGTATTTGGCCCTCTCCGAAGATAATATAAATTTGAGATCATGGTTTGATTGGTCAGTCATAGGTATTTGGCCCTCTCCAAAGATAATAGAAATTTGGATGAAGAAAAAATTGAAGCCTCTCACCACTAGGAAGAAGGCACTAGCTCTTGTAAATCATAGTTTGATTGGTCAGTTCATAGGTATTTGGCCCTCCCTGAAGATAGTAGAAATTTGGATGGAGAACAAATTGAAGCCTCTCATCAAAGGTCCTTTGAATCATTTCTTTTGTGTAAGAGGGTTTTTGGATTTCCTCTTTGAACACAAAGAAGATTGAGATTGGATCTTTTGAAGTAGCCCGTATTTCTTGGGAGCGAGGGGATGTATCTTAAAAAAAATGATTGCATATTTCAGTCCTAAAAATGACTTTCCCTTGATAGTTTACCTCTCCATGGTTGGAGTGATGATGTTCTTAGTTGAAATTTTATTGGATCTCTCCCTTGATAGTTTACCTCTCCATGGTTGGAGTGATGATGTTCTTAGTTGAAATTTTATTGGATCTCTCCATTGTTAGAGTGATGATGTGCTTAGTTGAAATTCTATTGGACCTCTCCATTGTTGGAGTGATGATGTGCTTAGTTGAAATTTTATTGGAAGATATATTATCGTGACTAAATCAAAGGATAATATATTTTCCTATACAAAGATTTGTCTAGAAGTAAATCTAGAAAAAGGAATTCCTAAAGCAATGCTTATCTCCCTGGATAACTGGAAACATATCTAACAAATTGATTATGAACAACTATCATTTAAATATAAGATTTGTCATGAGTATAGTCACTTCTTGAAAAATTGTAAGAAAATGGATTCAAAGCTTTCTTCTAATTTGGCTCTGGCATACCAGTGGAAAGAAGTTACTAGGAAGCTAGGGTCTAGCGTATATAAAACATCATCTTCTCAAGGTTTTGTTAGAATATGTAATTCATACTTGTTGTATGATTGGGTTAATGACCTATTGAGCAGGTAGTTATAGTTAGATGACCTGAGAGAATAGGTCAAGGAGGTTGTTAGATAGTTGGTTGCGAGAAAGATTCTCTCCAACCAAATCTCTTAGTTTGGTGTGTGGTTGAGATATTTTCTCAACCTCTATTGCTATTATTAGAATAAGTTGGATCTGATAAAGCTCTATATAATGAGCCAATGTATTGTATAATATATTCAGTAATCTAATAGAGATATGTAATCATGTCTATCTCATTTGTTAATTGTTAGATAATAATGGTGAAAAGCCATAGTTAGCAAATGGTTAAAATTGTATGCAAGATTTGTGTTGAAGTGGTTTTCAGATCCACATATTCAAGAGATTGTTAGGGGCTATCCTAGCCTATATAATTGTAAGCAATTTATCAAATTAACATAATAGATTGTGTGAGCATAGACTCACTTGTGATGTGCCCTTGTGGCCTCACTGTTATTGAGATTGATCTTTCTCAGTTTTTAATTTGGTATGAGAGCGCTAGGTCAAAATCGAGTGAGGAACCATGGAGCCGTTGACTGGAAGGAGCCATCGATTGGAAGAAGCCGCCATTGTTGCTATGCTCACTGTGTTTGAGGAGCTACAAGATAGATGCGTGTTGTTGATGTCGCTGCGTGCTACACGCTGTGTTGAGTGCTTATGTTATTTGCACGATTGTTGCAATCATTGGAGAAGAGTGAGGTTGTTGTTGCCTATCGCTGGAGTTGTGCACTGTGTCTGCATATTCGTCCCAACATCATAGTTGTCGATCTGTGCCAACTATCTATCTGTCAGGGGCTCGTTTCAATTCGAGTGGAGATCGCTGCACCAGAGGTCCGATTACAGGAGTTGTCCACTGGTGTGAGTATCAGCAAACAGAGTCGCCCGTCTGGTAGAGAGTCGTTGCCAGTTGTGAGCTCGTGTAATCTTTGTGGATGAGCACCTGCGTACAATTATTATTGCTGCATAGGGGTCATCACAATTAATGCCCAGATCTGAAGATAGGCTCACAGATTAGTTGATAGATCTAAGCAAGGTGAAATTATTGTGTTGAATCTGCCTTGGAGGAACATCTAGTATTGATTGTTGGAGATCTCTCTTTTCCACATACCCGAGGACATATGATTGATTCGTTGCATGCTATCTACGAGAATTGATCTCAAATTTTTTTAATTGTAAAAGGTGCCATCTCCAAAATCAAAGTTTCTTGAGAACTGCCAGTTGTTGCTCATGATTGGTGAGACTCTTCGATGGACTCGCTTGAGATTTAGAAGCGGGCAACGTATGTGATTGTTCAATTTCGCATCCCGACAGTGAATGCATCCAGTTCCTCCGTATAGTGGACCATCAATCCCATCCATTCCTTTCAATTGGATCTGCAGGTGAAGATTTCCAGAGCTGACATCTCTAGTGAGCCACCACCGCCACAGACACCGTTACCAGTATTTGAGTGCTTCTCTTAACATCAACTTCCCTTCACCTATTTGCCTGCATGTTGCTTTCCAATTTGGAGTGAAGATCATTGTTGTGGAGAGGATATTGCTCACTCTATCCTGATCCTTTGTTGACGATACAACCGATCTCCTTGAAGGAGTCTAGCTGCATGGAGAAGGAATTTGTTTGTGTCAATTCAACCATTCGCCTTTCTATACAACCTGTGCATGAAATTTGTAGTGTTATGAGAAGTTAAAAGGAATTTGTTGAAAGAAGACTCAATGTGAAGGAATGGGTCATCAAAGAAGATTGAAACAATTCCAGAGAGAACTGAGACAGGTCGAGAGGAAGAATCAAAGAGAAGAGGCAGTACATTTTCCAGATCAGTATGATGTGTTTTTAGCTGTAGAACCTGTGTTTGTCGAGCAGAATGTTGAGCTAGATATGAATGAAGAATTTGATGAATTATATGAAACAGTGATGCCAAATCTGCCATTCTTCTCAGGTATAGATTATGAACCTTGGGCAACTGTAATAAAAAAATTTGCTATGGTTAGTAGATTTACTGCATTATGAAAGATAATGTCAATTTCTATGATAAGAGAAGAGGTGAAATAACATTACAACTTATTATATCATCAGTTGATGAAAACATATTGTCTAGTATTTTGCTTGAATTTGGTGAAGTAAGTAGCCCAAAAATATTTTGAGATATTCTTGAAATGAAGAAGTGGAGCGAGGATGTTGAAGTTCATGAAGATATTGATGTTGAAAATGATGATTGTGTTAAAAACTTTGTGGCTTAAATAGAGATTGAAAATGATAACATTGAAATTGCAATGATTGATGATGAAAGTGTGTTTGTAGCTGATAAAGACAAGTGTAAAAAAACCCATGAGAATGAAAGTCTTATGGAAGAAAGTCTCTTTGAAACAAAGACATATGAAGTCAAATTTGATGAAAACTATTCATCTCATGAAGAGTGGTAAAATATATTGCATGAGAAACATCTTATTAATGAGCTATTGTTTGGTGAGAAGAGAAGCTCATTTGCATACACAAACCAAGTGAAAGACAACCTATTTGTAGTGATAGAGCATGGTAAAGAGGTTGAATACATGAAACAACCAGTTGTGACATCAGTTGAAGCTGAAAATGAAGATTATTATGCAACATCAGAGACAAGGAAGAAAAACGAAGAAAGGAAAACTCTCTTAGAGGAGCAAAATGAAAAGAACCAGTATGGTTCTTCCTATGATTTTCCATATGATTGTAACAATGTTTTTTAGTGTGCAGGTCTACAAGACAACAATTCATTTTTAGTAGTGACCGATTACGAAGAAAACATGAAAGAAAATGAAGAAATTGACGAAGAAAATATTGAGTCAATTTATGATGAAAACTCAATGGATATTGGAGAAGAAGATATTGAAATTGAAGAAATTTTTATGTAGTGGAGCCTTGAAGAAATCAAATTCTATTATGAACTCATGTTGCAACAAATTGATGATCAAAAGCTCAATAGTGAAGAGAAAATAACAGAGAATGGCATGTGGTAGCAATTCACATACAAACAATTTTCCGAAGAAAAAGTTGAAGAGGACAAACATGCACAATCTGAAATAATTTTTAGATTGATGATAAACACCAACAAGAATATGAAGAATAAGAAGCTAAAACATGGAATTTTCAGTAAAAGAGGTAGACCTAAATTGAAAATGCATAGAGGCTTCAGAAACTGGAAAAGGAGGAAGAGAAAAACTCACTCATACATGGAGTTGAAACAAATTTTAAGCTTTTGTTTGCATTGTCCTTTGTAATGTTTGTAAGCCTAGCTGAGACTAAGACCAACGGGCATGTTATGCATTTTTATTGTATTAAATCCATTTCTCCATTAAGGGGGAGTGTTAGATAATAATGAATCGAAGAAGCGAGAGACTTCACTTCAAGGTGGGGACGTGAGATGGAAGAATTTGAAAGTATGAGACCAAGTTGTGAGTCTTAGAGTATGAGGGACCAAGTTATGTTTAAGGAAGAGTTTAACATTGATGAACCATGTAGTTGAAAACAATTTCTAGAGAACTAGTGGGTACAATGACAAATGACCCATGTATTCCGGTAGATGGATTGTGTTTTATATGGACATCAATAATTATATGCAGGTACAAGGTGCAAGAGGAAGCAAAAGAAGTTCAAGGATGAAGCCCATAGTAAAGCAAGCTTAAAAGAGCATGTTCGAAGGATTAAAGCCCAATAATAAAGAATGGACTAGAGACAACACTTAGAAATCACTATGACCAAGCACAAGCAAAAATGACTCAATCAACAAGTATTCATTAAGGGGATGTGTTAGAATATGTAATTCATACTTGTTGTACGATTGGGTTAATGACCTGTTGAGCAGGTAGTTATAGTTAGATGACCTGAGAGAATAGGTCAAGGAGGTTGTTAGATAGTTGGTTGTGAGAAAGATTCTCTCCAACCAAATCTTCTAGTTTGGTGTGTGGTTGAGATATTTGCTCAACCTCTATTGCTATTATTAGAATAAGTTAGATTTGATAAAGCTCTATATAATGAGCCAATGTATTGTATAATATATTCAGTAATCTAATAGAGATATATAATCATGTCTATTTCATTTGTTAATTGGTTCATCTGCAGGGCCTTCTCATGGCACACTGAAACCCCCGATTAAAAATCCTAGCAACCCTCGACGAAATGTGGAACCTTCCCCCCCAAAAAATAGCTTTGAAACGATGTCTAATTTAGTCGATAATGATGAGGGTGCTATTTTGGTCTCTTTTGGGGATGTGTCCTCTCAAAAGGAGCCTCCTTAAATCCAACATCCTTGTAGGTCGTTGTTATCTAGGGTCGAAGTTCCCATGAAAACGCCCGAAGAAAAATCGGTCTTCTTTAACATTCCAGAAAATGAAGTTGTGCTACCCTTTGAGCAACGATTGGTAGAAATGGAGCAATTTCAAGCTGTAGAGGATGGGAGAAAAGGACCAGGAAGGGAGGGCATCCAAAGAGAACCTGCCCAGAAGATCCAGGCGAAAGCCATCTAGAATTGTCCGAGAAGAGAAAGCAAGCAAGGATATTTTGTTGGGATGGCAACAATCAATCCCTAAAAAGATGGGAAATGTCAAAAATCCAAAAGGCTCAAAAGAAAGTGCTGCACCCAAGGGATATTCTCTTCCAAAACTCTCAAAATAATGATTTTGGTCTCTTGGAACTATAGGGGTTTAGGAAGAAACCCAAAGTATTTCACTGTTAAAGACTTAATTTGAAATGAAAAGCCTCAAATCTCCTCGCTCAAAGAGACAAAGTTGAAAGAAGTAGAAGAAAATTTAGGGAAATTTTTGTGGAAATCCCGTGAAGTCATAGTTGTAGATTCAAGGGGACCTTCCGGTGGCCTATGTACACTATGGAATGAAGAAAAGGTAAGCCTATAATTTTCTTTTAAAACCTAGCATTGGATAGTCACTAAATTCAGGTTTCTACAAGTCAACAAGTTTGTTGTGGTTATTAATGTGTACATGTTAGTCAATCTTATGGAGAAGGCCAATAATTGTAGGTCCATTCTCAATTTAAAGTACTCTAAATTCTCTGTGAACTTCACAATTGTTGGGGATTTTAATGTTGTTAGGAATAGTGCAGAGAAAAGAGGGGGTGTTTTTGGTCCAAATCCCTCTTCGGAAAAGATGGAAGAGCTAATAGAAGATTAGGAAATGTTAGATGTGAAGCATCAGACAGGAAAGTTCACTTGGTCAAACATGAAATATGGGACAAGGCATATCGCTGTTTAGTTAGATCACTTCACTTCATTATCCATAGTAGTTTTTTTTTTCTTGATTTAACTCTAAAATCTTGTACCATCCCTCGAATACATCTAACCACAAATCAAAAATATTCTACCAAAAATTATTTCTTCTAACCAAGGAGGGGGGTTTTATGCATGATAGACAAATAATAGACAATATTGTTCTTGTACAGGAAGCTATCCATTCAAGTGTGCAAGCTAAAGGTAGAGCTATGGTTATCAAATAGGATATAGCTAATGCTTTTGACGTGTTAGACATGAATTTCTCTTTCGGTTTCTTGATCGATTCATCTTCAGCTCCAATTTCATTCAGTGGATGGATTCATGCATCAGCGGTCCATGGATTGCTCCCTTTTAAATGGTTTCCCAACAAATTTCTTTTAAATCAGCATTGGATTGCACCAACGATTCCCCTTTCTCCCCTCCTCTTTATAATAATGGCGAAGATTCTAAGTAGGAAACACTTGAGTATGAAAGAATATCTGGAAATTTGTCAGGTTTTCAGATAACCCATAAAATCAAAAATATGAATTATTCACAATTTTTGAATGATACTCTCTTATTGGGAGGAGAATTTGCATTAGGGATGATTTTAAGATGGAAATTTATTTTAAAATGTAGAAATCTTAGTCATGAAAAATTAGCTCATAAGTGAAATTAATCCCTACAATCACCTTTAATTTACAATCATAACCTCAAGATTCAAACAAGTGTTGAAATCTTTTCTCGATTTGTCAAGTGGAGCGACCAACAACAGGAAATCTCAAATTATGGGTTGGAACTCAAGGCTTCATGTAATGCAGTCCATATAAAAAAATTTCTATTTTCCTCTTGCTGACAATTGGACTTCCTTCCATTATCTAAGAATTCTCATATCCCTGCTACCTCATCTGAAGAATGGTTGCACATTACTGAAAAAGATAATCTGAAATTCATACAATGGAGAACTCAAACGTTAACCCTTTCCATAAGGATCATTCTTATCAAAGCAATCCTCTCAGGCTTCAGCTCTGCCTCAATAGCAATGCTCTGCCTTGTTGGCTCCTCACGACATTGTAAATCAGAACTCTATGAAGATTTAGAAATTCATTTGGCAGGGAGGAAAGTCCAACCACAAAAAGTTTCATCTTGTCAATTGGAACCAGGTAAAATGTTCCAAAGAGGTGGTGCAGGTATTCGCAACCCCAGGCTTATGAACATGGAAATGGATGCAAAATTGCTATGGAGCTTAATCACAGGGGATTCAGCCCAGTGGAAATGTGCAGTCTGGAAAAAATATTTCTCTGGGCCCAAGCATCGGTGCTTGGAAAGGCCACCTAAAGTTGCGAAAGGGTCTCCCATTTTCAAGCTTCTAACTGCAGCCATTCCTTTCATAAGTGAGAAGTTATCATGGATTCCTAGGAATGGTAGGCACAACAACCTTTGGGATGACAAAAGCTTGGGTAAGAACCCATCTAGGATTTTGTATCTGGACATTGGGTTAGTTTGAAATCAGGGTCCCCTCCAGTGCATTTTCTCTCGTCATTCCAGTCCCTAATTCTCTTTAAACGGATGTGTGCCTTGGCATAGAAATCGGGTGGACTCTCAGGGTTGGGGAGACATGAAATACACGATTAAACAAAGATATATTTCTTTGTTGGACATTTCAACCTCCTTTTGGAATGTGCAAAAACATATGGAACAGTGACGGGATGCCCAAAACTAATATCTTAGGTTGGTTGTTAGCTCATCAAGAAATTCTTACCTATGAAAATCTAAATAGGCGTGGAATTGTTGGCCCTTCTAGATGCATTCTTTGTCTCAGAGACGAGGAATCGATTCAACATATATACGTGGACTGTTGTTATACTAAATAGGTTTGGAATATTTCCCTCGGTGGTTTGTTTCCAAGTCTTGTTTGGCCTAAAAAAAATGTACAAATTTATTTTCCTAGTGGTCGCAGAGGTGTCGAGGAGGTTAAGAACATGGGAAGCTCTCCCAATATACATGTGTTGGAGTCTTTGGTTGACCCGAAACAAAAAAAAATGTTCAATGATGAGATGTTGCAGGCAACACAAACAGTGGCCCGATCTCTCTCCCTTATTTATGAATTTATGCAGCTTCGCCTCAGTTGACAGGATCAAGTCTCGGAGGATCTCTCTCCCTTATTCAATGTTTGCATTCAATCTATCCTGTGCGAAGGGTTTTTTTCTTCGAGGTGAATTGGGATATGAAATTCATTCAATGATTCAGAGCGACCTGCTTTGTCATTTTGTTCTCTGGTGACATCGGCCTTTCGTCATTGAAAGCAGGTTTCAATTCGAACGGTCAAGAGTTTGATGCTAGTTTCATCTCTGTCTCTGACATGGTTTTTCTGCTCTCCAGGTTTTATTCCCTGCCTTCGTTAAAGTTAGATTCACAGTTTTAGAAATTTTGGTTTTAATTATTCAAGATCTTTTTCTAGCTTCTGGCTTTATCAAAATAGAAATGGTGTTTGATAGCTGTTTTATGAAATGGTTTTTTCCGCTGGAATTCAACGGATTTCGATTGTAAAAAATCTTCATTTCATAAAATTTTTAGCCTATTACAAATAGAAATTGGATTGCTTGTTCAATTTTTGAAAGGTATAAGATAAGAATGGATCCCTCTTGAAGTAAAACCAAGCATATACTTCAAACACAAAAAGAAATGGAAGAAGCTAACAGAGAGGCTCTCTTACACGTTTCGGGCAATTTGAAGGGAGTTGAACTGACAGTGGCGAACTTAACAGAACAAGCATGATTAGGAATCAAGCTCAACCAATCGACAATCTTGAGATTGAATGCAAATATATGAGGTTTTTGGACACCCACAACACTCATTCTTAGCGTCCATCAATCAAGGTTTAAACGTGTCAAATCAAGGAGGATTTTCAGATGAAGAAATAGGGTTTAGTTATCCAATTCCATTGGAGATGGAAGGAAATTCTTCTCCCAATGGAGAACATAGAACATAAAGTACAAGAAAATGAATCTATGTAGCACTGAATGCTTTTCAGTTGTATGTGCTTTTTATTCTGTTAACAATTGAGTAATTTATTGGTCTCAACCGAATTTTGTAAAACAAATTGACTTTGTTAATTGTTAGGGTACAACATCCTTATATTAATATGATTTAATGATTAATAACATGTGTTTTCTCTTAAAAAGTTATAAATTCAAATTTAAAGGAGATAAGGTATTATTATTATTATTATAATCTTTAATTTTAGTTAAAAATAAACATTAAAAATCCAAATATACTGAAATCCACTAATTCTAAAGAAAAAACTCAATTTTTAAAACACATGATTCACTGCTATAAAACTTTTCTGTATACACTATCTTCCCAAATAAATCTTCTCTAATTTTGTATCTATGTTTCTATTAGTGCAGTTTCTTCTATTTGATATTTTGTCTTCTTTGTTGATCTTGTTTTCTTAGTTTCTCCTTTTGATAATTTCTCTTATATATATATATATATATATATATATATATATATATATATGATTCATCTCTGTAGCTAATTTAAATTTCTTTTGCCAGAAAATACTCCATTTTCTCATTTTTATCCTACCACACGAATTGATACGGTAGAAAAATACCTGTGTCAATGGATAGGGTTCCTTGAATGTCATTTATATGTTGATGGGCGGTGACGATTTGGTGAGCCGTCACGATCGCTCAATGGTATAATTCATATTAATTATTATCTTCATGACTGGTCAAGGTATAATTTTATGGCAAATGCACTGCAAAATGCATTGAATTTTGCATGTAAACCTGCTCACAGTACCTTCTGTGCTGACTGTGAATGGATAGAAGTGGTTTGGGATATTTCGGATATATATCCATACATATACAAATATCCACAACCTTTTCATAGCCATACTTACACCTTATATCAACTTTCTTGATTTTCACAACAGATTTGGATTGCAGTGCACCCAATCTGAATCTTTTAATTGTATGGACTGTTTCCATAAGCCTGGACATCGAGGCTATGACTTGTCTCTCTTACCATGATGAAAAATATAAAAATGATCTGTACCCCCCAAAAAAAGGCCTGAGTACCGAAATACTGTGGCCAGTGGGCAGC
>JASDQU010372825.1:37493-57162 GCA_032191745.1 Picea mariana
ACCGACAACCAGGAAAATCCAAACCATGGAGGGGCTAATGGGACCCATGTTGAAGGCAGCCACAAAGGAGGTAGGGTTCATGCAGAAAGTAGTAATACCCACATTCCATCACATAGTATCCTACAGACAAGTAGTATAAAGGTACATAGGCCATTATTTCCACCATTCCTTGAGGGGAAACCCACAAGAGCATAGGAATAGTAGGATTCGGTTGATGAGGTCAACACCTACTTTAAGGAGTATTGGTTGCTAGAAGAAGGGGCCCATATAACCATCTGTTACAATGACTACTGCAACCTTAGGATGAGGAACAAGCCTAGGATGGGCTAGATTCAGAATAGTTTTGATCTTCTACGCAAATTGGGGAAGATGACTATCTCATCTTTCAACGGATATGACAGGTGAACAACCTGAGCATGGGTTCATAAGTTGGACACCTATTTCCATCTTAATCTGATAACATAAGCTAAGGACATTAAATTTTCTACCCTCCACTTAAATGGAGAAGCTCATGAATGGTGGTACCATGAGCTAGTGACTCTAGGGTACTCCAACATCACATCATACGAGGATTTCACCCAGAGGCTAATGGAAAGGTTCGATAAAAAGTATCCTAGGATCCACTTCAGGGAGCTATAACAGTTGAGGCAGACAGGTACATCAGAGGCATACATCACAGAGTTCCAAAGGATGACAGTTATGGTAACTAATATTTCAGATAAAAAGTTGGTGATGATATTCATGGAGGACTTAACCAAACCCTTGAGAGGTTGGGTTAAGGATTTCAGGCCAAACACATTATAGGAAGCTATCATGAAAACCCAAGATATGGCAGGCACATCCCCTAAGAAGACATCATCAAAAACGTTTATTCCACATAAAGATAAGGTTTAAAATCCTCCCTAGAAGCCATGGATAGGGAAGGACAGGATGGATGAGGAGAGTCAGAGAGAGATGAGGAGGAAGAAGCTTTACTACAATTGAAAAGAGTCGTGGGAACCATGTCATCGATGTATGGGAAAAGGTAAGGTCCATTACATTGAGGTAGTTTCCCACGAGGAGGATGACGGTGATGATGAAATAACTCACTTACAGGACAATGGATAGATTAGTGGTGGACCACCACACCTTGACACTATAGACCAGGCACCACTATAGGAGAGCACCAAGGGAGTGACCATTGCCACACTTTCAGGAGTCCCCAAATATTACACCTTCATGGTCATAGGCATTATGTAGGGGAAAAGAGTTACAACACTGATTGATGGTGGGGCCACCCACAACTTCATTGATGTCACACTTGTCACCGAGAGACACATCCTTGCAAAGGAATTTGAGGGATTCAACTTGGTAGTAGAATATGGTTACAACATGAGATGTACTCAGAGGATCAGGGGATTAGACGTGAAATTTAGAAACTATACATTGACAGATAAATTTTGTGTCATGGATTTGGCAGACAACCATGTTGTGTTATGGGTTCAATGGTTGTACTCATTGGGAGACATCCATATGAACTATCAGGACATGAGTATGGAGTTCACGGAAAAAGGTGGTCAGTGAGTTATCCTGAGAGGTATGTTGATAGGTACTCCCAGGATCATATCTAACCAATGTATGGAGGCCCTTTTTAAACACAGGGGGAGTGGATTGCGCAAAAAAGTGCTTGATCACCATGGATAATCCATCACATGATCATCAAAAATATCATGCATGAACATAAATGAATTTATTGAAAAACATGACAAGGTATTCAGACCATTACCAGCAGGAAGGCCACCTAATAGGGGATTTGAGAACGTCATTGAACTAGAATAGGGGATGAAACTTGTGATCACAACACCATACTAACACCTGAAGAAGTTTAGGGATGAGATAGAGAAGGCCATAAAGGCATTGTTGGATATGGGACACATCCAACCTAGCCCTATTCCCTTCACTTCTTCAATAGTATTGGTCAAGAAGAAGGATGACACCATGAGGATGTGCATCGACTACAGGGCATTGAACAAGAAAACCATCAAGAACCGATACTTAATACCTAGGATCGATGAGATACATGGAGTGGTGTACTTCTCAAATATTGATCTTCGATCAAGGTACCATCACATCAGGGTTATGGAAGAGGACATCTATAAGACGACCTTCAGATATCACTATGGGCACTATGCATTTCTAGTCATTCCCTTTGGGCTGACTAATGCACCCTCTACCTTCCAGTTATGTATGAAGCATATCTTCAACAAGAAGTTGAGGAAGTTCTACTGGTGTTCTTTGACGATATTTTGATCCATAAAAGGACTAGGAAAGAACATCTTAAACATGTGGATGAGATTCTCACCATTATGGAGGAACAATTGATTTTTTCCAAGGAGGAAAAGTGTGAGTTTGGATTGACAGAGATTCTTTATCTGGGGCACGTGATTGATGTCGAGGGAGTGAAGATGCATCAAGAAAATATCTAGACAACCTTGGATTGGCCCACCCATAGATCACTCATAGCGTTGCAAGGATTCTTCAAGATATGCAGTGATTACAGGCGCTTTGTGAAAGGATTTTCACAACTAGGTGTGCCATTGACATAGCTCACCAAGAAGGGATCCTTCCAATGGTTATAGGACAAACATGTATCATTCGACAAAATGAAGAAGGTAGTGATAAATTTCCTGATATTAGCACTCTCGGATTTCACACAACCTTTTGTATTGGAGTGTGATGCATCCAGTAAGGGGATAGGAGTGTTGTTGATGCAGAACCGACACCTGATAGCTTTCAAGAGCAGGAAGATGAGGGAGCTAGAGAAGCTCTATCGTATATATGATAAGGATATGTTGGTAATCATGCACGCATTGGACAAATTCAGATAGTTCCTGGTGGGAGGAAGCTTTGTGGTTAGGACTAACCACAACATCTTGAGGTATTTCTTGGAGCAGAGGGACTTGAATGAGAGACAACAAAAGTGGGTGAGTAAGGTACAGGAATATGATTTTTTCATTGAGTATGTAAAGGAAAATAAGAACATAGTTTTTGATTCCCTATCCAGGAGACCTGCAACCTTTTCCATGACAGAGATCTCAATAGACCAGAAGATTGTTCTCTTGGTCGAGTACTCCAAGAATATTTTTTTCGGTGAGCTAATGAAGGGAATTATTTAGGATGGAAGGTACAAGGTAGTGGATGACATCATCTAATACAAAGACAAGATCTATCTTGTCCCTAAGTCCACACTCAAGGGTAATATTTTGAGGGCAGTACATGACGCACCATTGGAAGGACACTCGGGATATCTAAAGACCTATAGGCAGGTGAGGGAGAGATTCTATTAGAAGGGTATCAAGGAAGAAATACTAAAATATGTTAGAGAGTGCATGACTTGTTAGCATAACAAGATAGAGCTTCCACATCTTGCAGGGTAGCTTCATCCATTGTTGATTCCCAATAAGAAATGGAAAATCATTTCCATGGATTTCATTATAGGGTTTTCAAAGGTACATGGAATGGACTACATCTATGTGGTGGTAGACAGGTTGACCAAATATGTGCACTTATTTATCGTTCCCTCCAATTATATCAGATCTTAGGTAGTAGACACATTCTTTAGGGAGGTGTTTTGACTTCATGGTCTCCCGAAGTATATAGGCAATGACTGTAACAACAGGTTTCTCAACACATTTTATGGACATAAGTCTAGTACATAAGTCTTGGTTAAGAATGGTAGTGCCATGGTAGGAGTCATGCACATAGCCTTTTTCAAGGTATGGAAGGATTGATCAGTTGTTGGATTCCACTAAAAGTATTTTTTTTAAGGAGATTAGTGAGAGGAGTTGCAATTTTTCCATAATTATGAACAAACTTATGATAATAGCCCATTAAACCTTAAGCGATTTATGGCAAGGCCATTCCTTCATAATTTCAATTTTCTTAGGATCCACCTGTACACCATCCTTGCCGACAATATGACTCAGGTACTCAACTTCAGAGGCTAAAAAAAGACATTTAGATTGTTTGAGAAATTTTTTTTGCTTAGAGAGTAGATGTAGAACTTGATCCACATCGGGGAGATGAGATTTCCAAGTTTTACTATAGATGAGAATATCATCAAAGAAAACTAAGAAAAGATAACAGAGGAAAGGATGGAAGACATGAATCACGAGACTTTGGAAAGTGGAGGATGTATATTTTAACCTTGTACAATTATTTACTACAAACATATTCTCAATAAAAGAACAAAAAATATGCAATGGAAAATACACAATTACACAGAGATTTTTCCCCTGAAACCCAAACTGGGAAAACCAACATATTCTATATTCATTCACAACATACATTGTTTACAATACAATATATATATATATATATATATATATATATATATATATATATGAGCCAATGACATCCAAAACCCTGATCCAATGACTTGGATTAGTCAACAACTCTAATTCCTAAACTAGAAATAAAAAACCAACAATGAAAAATCATGTGCCAAAACCGCCCAAAAATGAAGACGAAATCATAGTGACCCATAACACATATCCAATAGAGGAGGCATTATATAGGCTAAAAGGTATCACCAAGAGATCATAGTTACCCTCATGATTTCTAAATGCAGTCTTGGGAATGTCTTCCTCTTTCATACATATCTTGTGGTATCTAGAACGAAGATCAATTTTTGTAAAGTATGAAGCACCACTCAATTCATCCAAAAGGTCATCAATGACAGGAATGGGGAATTCTTCTTTGATTGTGATTTTGTTGAGGGTGCAGAAATCAGGACAAATGCACCAGGTTCCTTCTTTCTTGAGTACCATGACTACATGGAAAGAATAGGGGCCGATATTAGGACATATAACACTTGCTTCTAGGAACTCTTGAATAATTTTGTTAATTTAATTTTTTTGGGAAAATGGATGATGATAAGGGTGAACATTTTGAGGAATACTCTCTAGTACTAGAGGAATGTAATGATCATGGATGTCGCAGGATGGGGGAATTCTATGGGGAGTGTTAAAAACAACTTGGTGCTGGGAGAGTATAGATTGGAGGTCAAGATGCACAAAGGTTGTCTCAACTACTTGAATGGAATGGAGTTGGGAAATAATACCAGAGACCATTTTTTAGTAGATTTTCCATTCGGTGGGAACTAATGATACCAGGGGAGCCTACTGTGATACCTTGGAACTGATAATGTTGTCCCTCCTATTGGAATTGCATGGTTAATTCCTTAAAATCCATAGTGATGGGGTCGAGAGTGCATAACCATTCAACACCAAGCACAATTTCACAATTGCCCATGTCGATAACAAACATGTGAGATTTCAAGTGGTACTTACCAATTTGTAGGAACACATTTTCACAATGCCCCCCACATTTCATAGAACATCCATTGGAACTCATGATTTGAAAATTGTTGAATGCACATATATAACAATTGATTTCTTGGGCAATGCGGTGATGAATAAAATTATGGTGCTTCCACTGTCAACTAGGGTGATGACTTTCCTATGCTTATTGTAGCCAATTAACTTGAGATTTCGGTGAGCAGAGAATCCATTGAGGGAATTCAATGAAATCAACAGTTCAACTTCTAGATTATTAGAGGGCAGAGTAGGATGATATACCTAGGGTAGCTCTTCAACAGGGGAAACAACAACATCCTTGTCAAAAACATCCTCCGAAATGGCCATAAAAAGTTTTTTTGTTTTACACTTGTGCCCTGGAAAATATTTATCATCACAATTATAGAAAATACCCTTGAGTTGGCATTCATCCATTTCTACCCAACTTTATTTATGGATCTTGAAAGGAGGGGCAGGATTGGTGGGTCTAGGGCAAGGAAAAACAGAGGTTCTTTTGTTCTAGGAAGATACGTCCTATTGTGCTTCCTTGGCACGTTTAGTAGCTTCCAACCAAGTCTGGGGGAAAGCCATTTGGACCTTGGCTTAGATTTCATCATGTAAGGCGCTAATAAACCATTCCTTAAAGAAGGCATCTAACATGTCCTACGTTCTAAAAGTCAAGTGCTTAAAGGTGACAATAAATTTGGTCACTATGTTAGATTGTCTCATCTTGGTCAAACGACCCAAATGTTGTGTATCAGTCTCAATGCATTCATAAAGATCTGCCACAAAATGTGTCCAAGAAACATACCCTTGGTGTGAATTTTTACACCATTTCCACCAATTCTAGCGTTCAGGATCTAGATAGAGGACACTCTAACAATGTTTGGCCAATTCATCAGTGATGCTATGCAATGAGAAATAATTTTCCATTTGAGTGATACAAACCATGGGGTATGAGACATCAAATTTGTTCACATCGACTCTAGGAAAACACAGTTCACAATGAGGGTGATTAAAATGAAAGGCTTGGTAATGGGAAGATTCGACATATTCATGATAGGAAGGTTGTTCATAAGAGGTAGGGTTCAAGAATCGACTCAATAATTTTCCAAGTGTGTCATTGATGGTGACATATTGTTCCTTGAGGGATCCAAGGTTGGAAGTAATGAAGTTTATGTCCTCCTTGTGTTGGGTGTTGTCGACAATCAAGCTAGTGCTTTATTGGTTGTGGGTGATAGTCATTGGTGAAGAGGAAAAAAATGGGTAGGTGGGTCTGCACAGAAAAAGGTTATAGATGAGGGGTATCATGACGAACAAGGTGAAGGGAGGAATCCAATGGGATAGGTATAAAATAAGGGTGTTGGGAAGGGTGGGTGGGTCCACAAAAAGAAGGATTACAAGTGATAGGTACCATGACGATCAGGGAGAAGAGAGGAATTCAATGGGATAGGTCCTGAATAAGGGTGTCAGTGGGACCACTATATATATGTATTTTTACTCTTGTGGAGTTATACTCTAGCATGAAGAATACTACAATGACATAATGCCCAAATTGTTAATGGGGAAAATTGTGTAGGAATTTCGCAACCAGGATGTAGGAGGTAGGGTTGTGCGGAAAAGGTGTCTTACTATTGTTGTTCTATTCTATTCTTTTATCCAATGTTAGGGTTTTCTAGGTTCCTACAAACAAGGTTTTTTCATGTGTTAGAGCTCTCTAATATACATGCGGGGTCAAATAGTAGTACTTGGCCCAATATCTCAAGACACCAACTAAGGAGGCTCGACCATACTTTTATCCATATTACTTGATTACTCATGTACTAGAGAGTAGTCTTCTCGAGTGTTGTGCTTGGTGCCACTATAGCAGTCAAGCGACCGATAGGATGATCTATAGTTGGTTTTAGGATAGGTAGGGGACTCCCTATATACTCGATGGTATATGGGAGTGATGGTCATGTGTAGATTTTTCCTGATTCAATACTACTCGAAGGGGTACCAACATGTGTTACAGAGGTTTCCAACAAGGTGAAATGTTTG
The DNA here is from genome assembly GCA_032191745.1 of Picea mariana. Classification (NCBI taxonomy): domain Eukaryota; kingdom Viridiplantae; phylum Streptophyta; class Pinopsida; order Pinales; family Pinaceae; genus Picea; species Picea mariana. Next base: position 44,870 of record JASDQU010372825.1, read on the forward strand.
TTTCGAGTATCCCATGATATCATATGTATTTCTTACATGTAGTCTTCCCTAGTTGTATTTTTGACAAATATCCATACTTTAGAGACGCCGACAATACATGTCTCTACGCTGGAAAAAAAAATCCCACAATTTCTGTAGAGGAAAGTGCTTTGATACCACTTGTAAGGTACTAGATGTATTATATAAAGCATGAACATATATATTACAACAATTACTAGCGGAACAACAAAATATAGAGAATAATAACACCAACAATGATACCTTTATTGATATAAAGACAAGTTCACTTGCCTCTTCGAAGGGGAAACCTCCAACAGAGCAGAGCTCTAATATAATGATTCTAAAGACAAAACTTCATCATGCCTTCTACTCTTATTTATACTAATTCTATCTTCTAAGGAACATTCTAGAGGAAGATCTTTCTAGAAGCGGAAGCTTCTATCAAGCCTTCTTACATTAGAGTTGTTCACATTATTATGTAGGCTTTATTTACTAATTTCAACCTCTATTACATAGAAAACATATTATTCTACCTACATGAGGAATTAGAGAGGTTAGGTTCCTAATAGAAGATGGGAAATATTAAGCACCGTATACTAAGTCATTAATTGGCTCACTACCCAATGCATTCTATTTGTTGGATACACACTATTTATCATCTAATGAATAGGATGAAATGGTGGTGAGCTAATCATTGACTCACCACATGGTTGAAAATGGCGTTGCATCATTGACTCACCACATAGTTGAAAATGGCACTGAATGGCAATGAAAAATATCGAAGACAATAGCTTTCCATTTATCCATATTAGTATTGACTTTATTCCATTTATCCACTTAAATGTCCATTGGTCTTCCACGGAGTGATAATTAGTATTCCACGTAATGTCCATATTACTCCCATTTATCTTTGTAAAATATACGTGTGCCTTCTATGAGAATGAACCCTAAGATGTACAACTTTGATTTGTCCACCACCGCGCCCGATTAACAAATGAGATGTAAGATTTTATGTGTATCGTAGGTTTTCTTTATAGGGGTTTTTATTTTGCCCCTGAATGCCACTTTTTGTGAGAAACAATGCATGGAAAGGAAACATGTCTCAAACCACCAATAATCGTTGATTAGGCATTGTGAGGGCTTATTCACGAACTCTGCAGGTTATTATGTTTAGTTTTGAGTTGAATTTTCTTTTTTAACAGAATAATTTTGGTAAAGAGAAATTGGTAAAATGACCTACTATTCCAGGTGTTGGATGTAGTACATCATTAAAGTTCAAATATGTTATTAGAGTTAATGGTCTATTAGATGTGAAAAGAGCAATTAGAAACTGTGTTTTTCAATTAACCAATCTCAACATTTTGATTTCACTTGGGGATCATCTTCACGAGTTTATTAAGCGATCTCAAGGTTTCGATCCCACATAGGGATCCTCTTCAGAGGTTTACTAAGCTTAATAAACTCCCGAAGATGATCCTTGAGTGGGATCGAAAGTTTGAGATCAGTTAATTGAAAAGCGTAGTTTCCCATTACTCTTTTCACACATTTATAATCTAATCTATTAGATTTTGGTTGAAGAAAATATTTTTTTAAAGCATAATGATGAACAACTTTCTTTTTGGTATTTCCAATTATTTATTTTTTTCTCGAGGGGAATTATGAATTTCATAACATGGTATAAATTATATTTTTTTCTACTTTATCATTTAAACATGTTTTTTAACGGATTTTGAATATGGGTATCCTCGACACTCAGATGGGGGTGTCAATGAGTGGGGCCATGAGCACACATGCGTGTCGCTAGGCCACCACTTCACTATGCTTTGAGATTTGTATACAAACAAAGGATGAGATAGTTAATGTTGTTCGCTGTGAGGAGAGGGATAGCAGGGAGGAATACGAACTCCTCCCCACCAAGTGTTGACATGATGAGTTTGTGTGGGAATACATGGAGCTAGTACAGTGAGAAGACACCATGATCATGAGATGCATTGCAAGGAGGTGGAGTATATAGAACATAGTGGGTAATGATATTTTGGTGAAGAGGAGTTGTGAGAAGCTCAACATGACAATTGTTTTTGGTGGGATGAGGATCCTTTTATATGGCGAACATATTGCATTTTTATTTGCCGCTATTTTCCATTAAATGAGAAGAAGAACTAGTACTGCAATCAGCTCTTGATAGGCCCAGGGAGCGTCTATGCGTGGTTTCTAGGATTCTATTATATTTCCCTTGGATTTTATGGTGCCTGTTTTGGGTATTTTTGTTGGGTTGGTGTGGGGTGGGTTGTCTTATTCTAGGTTTGGATAATTTGGCCAACCTTTTGGTTGGATCTCGAGGACCAATTCATGCATTCATTTCCTCCTCTATGCTCCTTATGTTCTGTTTCAACCTTGCCCTGTCAGTGCTATTGTTTCAATCAGTTTCATGCTTTTTCCTAGTAGTTTTTCTTGGTTAAGATGACTCATGGTATAGGAAGGGATGTGGGTAGGCATAAAAATACTCCCGGTGATAGGTTAGGAAGGGCCTCGACCTTAGGGACCCCTAAAACCACCTCTAGGGTTGAAAGAGATGCTTCAGAGGTTGCGAGAGGTTTTGTTGAGAATTTCTCTACAAACACCAAACAAAAAATTGAGGAGCTAGAAAATAAGGTTAGGGGGAGAAGATAGTGTCTCATCAATACTTAGGTCTTGGAGGAAATTCAAGAGTGGGATAGAGACTTGATCTATTCCCAAACTCGTGATACCAATTTCTTTAGAATAGTTGAGACATACTAGTTAGTCAAATCCTCAATTGCTCAAGCTATGAAAATCAAAAGGAGGAACAACAATACATCCTTCATACCATCAAGATTTTTTAAGGAAAAATCAAGGCTATGTGCAAAGTGGTTTTTGACATTGGAATATTAGTGACACATGCCGCAAAGGAAGATGGAAATCTAAAGCATGAGGAGGTCTCCTTAGGTTCAAAGGGCACTCACGCTAATCCCATTATTTTGGATGAATATGCATAGCCTTCAGGGGATGCATAGGAGGAAAAAAGAGAGACCAATGTGGAGGTGGATGGGTTTGTGAAGGAGATTGCTCAACCCCTGCCTGTTTGATGTCTGAAATTTGTCTTTTAGTTTTTCTGATAATATGAATAGTTATAGGAAGTCAACTCTACTAATGACTAATTTGTTTTGTAATTTAATAGAGAAAAGATCTACTAAGTACAATATGAGCAAATTTGATGAAGCTCGACTAATGAGAAATTTCATTTCACTTTAGCCAAGCCCTCATAACAAACCAATATAATTCATTTATATATATAATGTGATAGAATTATATATAATGTGATAATATAGATATATTTTTAGTTAAAAAAAATAAAATATATGAATATCTTCAAGAAAAATACATATTGTTCACTAATTTATTTTATCCATGTTGACATGAAGATGACCCACATCATTTGAAGAGGAAAAAAGTGTCAAGTTGTGAAATAAACACAATTTCGTTGTGTTGCTCGTAGTTAGAAAAACTTAATGAAATTAACTAGAATTGGCTTATGCATGTCATAAAACAACATTTATATTGTTAACTAGTCTTGGTGTTAAAGGTTGAATTTTTCCTCCTCCCAAAATATATTAATACTATTATAATTATTATAATGAAGTGAAGATGTTAATTGTTTGGTGTAAACAACTCCATTTATATATGGCAAAGGGTAATCCAAGTTTTCATTTTGGAATGTCATGTTCCTTTCTATAGCCAAGGAATGTATATTTATAAAAGCATTACCTATATATATCTAATTAGCTTAGATAGTTCACATTTATTTTTTAATGTAATAATTATTTTTACTTGTTATATAACTTAACTAACACGTTGTGTGAATGCAAATGTGCATATGTGTAACTACTAATGAATAAAATGTTACCCAAATTTTGGGTATGTAAGAAGTATTTCGGGAGTGATGATCACCTTAGGAGTTGCTTTGCTGTGAATGTTTACCACTTCTATTATGAATTGGAATGGGAGGAAGATTTGTTCTTCTGCTTTGAGTTTTTGTGTCTTTGGGTATTTTAGAGTTCTAAAGATTACACCTTTGCAATTTTAAAGATTGTTCTATTTAGCCTAAGGATTATTCATTTTAAGGTCAGAGAGTAAGAAGGTTTTGAACCTTCTTTGGATGTCATGGTATCATTGTTTTTCAAAGGGAACATCTTAAGTGACAACAATACTTCTAAAAGTAAAGTTTGAGTATGTTATTTATAAAGCTTTCGCATAACCAAAAATTCACAGTGACACTTATGAGTTTTGAAAGTTGTTTTTGCGAATATTCTTCTCTTTAATTATGAATTTGAAGGTAACTAGAAGGAAGATACAGTATGTAAAAGTATGCAACCCCATTAACTTCATCTGATAATTCATCAACCATAAGAATTGGAAAATTATGTTTATTTGTAATTATATTTACTTTCTTGTAACTAATACATAATTGTTATGATTGATCTTTCTTTCTTACCAAGATGACATGGGCATAGAAGGCACTAGTCTAATGATTTTGAAATCTAATAATTTTTTAAGAAGGTTCCCAATCTCACTTTTATGTTGGTAAGGATAGTGGAGGAATATTCCCATAGGTAGGGTATGGTGTGATCATGGTCTTGTGATGGGAGCATGCCCCATGAAGGCTCTTGAAATACTTGGTTGTGTTTATCCTTCATTGCTTACAACTTAATTATAGAATATTTTTATGAATTTCTCTAAAAATTTTAGAGAGATAGGAAATGATGCACCCCTCCCCATCAGACCTTTTTTTAAGTTTCCCCATTCTATGAGAAAAAATTATATGAATTGGGGGACTATTCAAACCACAAAGTGTATAAGTGTGCCATATTTATCGATAAACCAATAACTTGCATGTGAGTGGAGAGTTATAATTGAACATGATCAACTTGAAATTATGACATAATCCATGACAATAATTAATTATACCTCCATTGGAAATCATGATCTTAAAATGTCTTACTAGGTATGGAAAACAATTCAATTGTGCAACTAACTCACATTCAATGAAGTTATGGGTGCTTGTGAAGTGAGCCTTGGTGGTTCCTATATAAACGCACCCATGAAAACCCCACAAGATCTATAAAATAAATAAATATTTATTAAAATGAGTGTTGACATAGGATGATTTTATTTAGTTGTAATGGCATATCTATAAATACATGTTGGGGGTGATAAATCATACCATTTGAGAAAAGCAATGACTTATCATTATTACAACATAAATGTACATTATGACCTAGGATTATATTACATAATAATGGTTTATAATAATATGACATTAATATTAATATATTCTAGGTGTATTACAAGTCCTCTTGGAAACTTCTTTTGATAGAACAATCCATCTTATCGTAACCTTTACCTATTTGATAAGGTGGATGACACAAGGGGATATGATTTCTTAAGCCTTGAACAATCTTGAACAATATTGTCTCATTGATAAAGGATTAGCTCATCCTAAATGGATTATTTCCAAAGCTCATCATTAATAAGATTCTTGATTAGGATTGAGGTGACAATATGATGTCTTGAGAATTTCTTCATTGTTGATAGAAATGTGTTCCTTGTGAGAATATTCAAGGCACAAGGCCGATCAACAACAAGGCTCAAAGTCATTACAACAATATACTCATTACAAGCTCAACATGTCACTTACAAGAATTGAACCCAAGGGAGGATAACAAGCATTTCTCCAACCACTGAGATAAACCCAATTGACACATTGTCATCTTGGATTGCAACATCTTTCACATCCTTTATATCTTTTAATGAGGGAACTTTAATGCACAACTTCAATCTAAAGCCTTGTAATGCTATTCTTTTTTCTTAAATAAAAAATTGAAAAGTATTTATTTTCCAAATTCATGGGAAAAGTGCCCAGTGACTCTAACCATGACCATCTTACAATAATGTTGATGTTATCTCATATAAAATAGACTTGAAAGTCAAATTTAAACACATAATCACCAATAGCATTTATAAAAAAAGTTCATTTTCATATCACTTTTTGATTCAAAAATTTGTAATTGATTAACCCACTCTACATTAATATAATTAATTTTTAAGAGAAAAAATTATAAAAAATATGTCTTCAATATCACATTTGGATTTTAATCTAATATCACATTTGGATTTTAATCTAATATCACCTATATCATCTTTTAAGTTAAAATTGATCAAAACAAATCTTCTTGTTAAAAACTTTTTTTTTAAATAATTAATTTTCTTTTTTCAATATTCAATAATATTCCTTACCACCATATTTTTAAATAATTGATTTTCATTCTTCACTATCCATTAATATATTTTTACCATTTATGAAACAATCCCATTTTAATTTTAATTGGATTAAAAAATTAAATACCCTAAATTCTTTATTTTATAAATCAAATTGAAATTGTGCTTCCATTGAGTCAGGATATTTCTTACCCTAAATTCTTTATTTTATAAATCAAATTGAAATTGTGCTTCCACTGGGTAAAGATATTTCTTAATATTTGAAATAATATATCTTTCTTCTTCAAATAATCAGATATAATTATTATACCCATAAATCATATCCTTCCATTTTTGGTTGTTCACTCCAAATACTTCTTTGTAAAATGAATTTGCTTATCAATGGTAAAGCTTGAGAACAACGCTTCACTTCTTCCAATAATTTATCACAATATTTTAATTTATGTTTGCATTATTCTTCCTTTGAATTTCTCCCCAATATGTTTTTCTTAAATCTCTCAATCAATTTAGAATGTTAAGCTTGTTTTTCTCTCTTGAATTTTTAGATTTAGAATTTTACAGTTTTCAACAATTAAGTTAACAGTGACCATTATAATGTTTTTTGGAATAAATTTACGGTCAATCATAATTTAAAAGGATGAACTTCTTTATAGTTGAGTAGATCTAATGATCAAGAACATGTGTTTACTCTTAAAAAGTTACAAGTCCAAATCTAGAAGAGGTAAAATATGTACACCTCCAAAGCTAATGACATATAGTTATAGATAGTTGGATCTGAAAAGAATTCATATCCTATGATCTAGATGATTATCAACCACAACATTCAATACTATGTAACAGAGTGGATATTGGTTACCTATACAGTAATGACTATCAAGGTAATTTGATCCATAAATATAGTTAAAAATTTATCATATTATCCATCTTCATTTAAAATATTAAAATGGATAATATAGTTGTCAAAATCATCAAATTTGACACGGTATTTTTTCTTATGAGTTTTTCCCAGATTTGTCGAAAATTTAGAAAATTGCAAATTTCAATGGTTGATATTACATATTCTGAGTGTCCTGGAGTTTTGAGTTTTTGAAGACGCTGAATCTATTTATGCATTCAAAAAAGTGATTTAAGTAAAATAAAATTCTGATTTCATCAACAATATCGAACTCCTGTGTTGCCAGATAAACAAGAACATAAGATGTTTAAACTATCCCAATTTAACAAATTGTTTAGTTTTCAAAATCTAATCACAATTCATCAACTTTTATTTAAAATTTGAAAACTATTAATATAGTTATCAGAATCATCAAATTTCACAAGCTGTTTCCTTTTCAAATTCCATCCACAATTTACCACAATTCCATTTTATTCCATTTTCTATTTTCACTACTTCAGTTTTCAAATTCCAACCATGATGGACCAAAATTCCCAGGATGAACGTTTAGGCTACGTCTTTTCGATTTGCCTTAGTTTTTCAGTTTTCGATTTGCCTTAGTTTTTCAGACAAATATTTCTAGTAATTATTTTCCTCGGCCATGACAAGAAGGTGACTTCTGTATCAATTTAGATCTTGGAATGAACAATTGTTCGTACTGTGCTATGAGATTTTGACTGCCCGTGCATAGAGCATTAAAATATCTAGTTCCTCCTTGGTCCAATCACTGTTCTGTCGCTTGTTTTGATTGACAGCTTAATATGTCCAAATTTGTATGGTTATTTTTCAAATGCGTTGGTTAGAATGTTGTTATCCTAGAGACAGTTCTACACTATGGAGAGGGATATTTTAACGATGACCAAGGTAGTGTTCGACTTGGTACTATTCTTTTCTCCACTGGTTGATATTGAAACCCTAGATCCTGGTTTTTGTGTGGAATGGATGGAATTGTGTGTGGGGGGCACCCCCTCCAGAGGATGAAGCCTTGACCTTCCATGTTGTGGTAGTGGCCTTTGTCAAGAATTTGAATCTTCACCCTTTTCGTTTTTGTGAAGAAATTAGATGAAATCCTCAAGGTTCCACTTTCACCTTCTAATAGGAGGAAGAAGGCACTAGCTCTTGTAGATCGTGGTTTGATTGGTCAGTTCATAGGTATTTGACCTGCCTTGAAGATAATAGAAATTTGGATGGAGAAAAAAATTGAAGCCTCTCATCAAAAGTTCTTTGAATCAATTCTTTTGTGCAAGAGAGTTTTTGGATTTCCCCTTTGAACACAGAAGATTTAGATTGGACCTTTTGAAGTAGCCCGTATTTCTTGGGAGCGAGAGGGATGTATCTTAAAAAATGGACTGCATATTTCAGTCCTAAAAAAAACGTTCCCTTGATAGTTCCGGTGTGGGTTTGTCTTCCTCATTTACCCCTCCATAGTTGGGGTGATGATGTGCTTCGTTGTATTAGAAATTCTATTAGAAGATATATTGACCTTTCTATGCAAGGATTTGTGTGGAAGTAAACCTAGAAAAAGGAATTCCTGAAGCAATGCTTATCTCCTTGGATAACTAGAAACATATCTAACAAATTGATTATGAACAACTACCATTCAAATGCAAGATTTGTCATGAGTATGGTCACTTCTTGAAAAATTGTAAGCAAATGGATTCAAACCTTTCTTCTAGTTCGGCTCTGGCATACTAGTGGAAAGAAGTTACTAGGAATCTAGGGTCTAGCGTATATAAAACATCGTCTTCTCCAGGTTCATCTATAGGGCCTTCTCATGGTAGACTGAAAACCCCGATTAAAAATCCTAGCAACCCTCGACAAAATGTGGAACCTTCCCCCAAAAAATAGCTTTGAAACGATGTCTAATTTAGTCGATAACGATGAGGGTGCTATTTTGGTCTCTTTTGGGATGTGTCCTCTCAAAAGGAGCCTCCTTAAATCCAACATCCTTCTAGGTCGTTGTTATCTAGGGTCGAAGTTCCCATGAAAACACCCGAAGAAAAATCGGTCATCTTTAACATTCCATAAAATGAAGTTGTGCTACCCTATGAGCAATGATTGGTAGAAATGGAGCAATTTCAAGATGTAGAGCATGGGAGAAAAGGACCAGGAAGGGAGGGCATCCAAGGAGAACCTGCTCAGAAGATCCAGGCAAAGGCCATCTAGAATTGTCCGAGAAGAGAAAGCAAGCAAGGATATTTTGTTGGGATGACAACAAACAATCCCTAAAATGATGGGAATAAATCCAAAAGGCTCAAAAGGAAGTGTTGCACCCAAGGGAGTTTCTCTTCCAAAACTCTCAAAATAAGGATTTTGGTCTCCTGGAACTATAGGGGTTTAGGAAGAAACCCAAATAATGATTTTGGTCTCCTGGAACTATAGGGGTTTAGGAAGAAACCCAAAGTATTTCACTGTTAAAGGCTTAATTTGAAATGAAAAGCCTCAAATCTCCCTACTCAAAGAGACAAAGTTGAAAGAAGAAAAGTTAGGGAAATTTTTATGGAAATCCCATGAAGTCATAGTTGTAGATTCAAGGGGACCTTCCGGTGGCCTATGTACACTATGGAATGAAGAAATGGTAAGCCTATAATTTTCTTTTAAAACCTAGCAATGGATAGTCCAAGGCTGCGGGGGAGCGCACCCCCCCACCCCCCCTAGAACTCGCTCCTGAATCGCGCTCCAAAGGGGAGCGTTCAGGGAGCGCACTTGAGAGTGCGATTCCTCTTGAAAATATGTGCTCCCTAGTTTTTTAGTAAGTGATCAGGGAGCGTCCAGGGAGAGAACGCTCCCTGGAAGCTCCCAAGGGAAAAAAACGCTCCCTGAAATGCTCCCTGAGCCCGCATGCGTGAGGAGGAGGAATTTGGTCATTTTTTGGGTTTTTTTGAAAAAATGACTCATGGGAAAGGTAGCCTAGGGTTAGCTAAGACTACTAAACACTCTTTCACTCCCTTTTGTCTCATTCTATTTCTCATTTCATCCATTTCTTTGCTAAGAGGGTTTTGACTCTTGAGAGGATTCTTGCTAGTTCTTGAGGATATTGAAGGGAGATTGAAGGCTACCATTTGTGAGAGCTTGGAAGGGAGATTGAAGGCTACCATAGTCATATTCAACCACCATTGGAGAGCTAAAGAGGTAGGCTCTTGGTGCCCATTTTTCTTTCTTGTTTTTTTTTTTTAAATGCATGTGTTGTAAACTAGTTTCTTCTCCTACTCTTTCCCATTTCTCCTCCATCATTCTATTGCAGTTAGCAACTTATTATCAAGGGCCAAGGTTCAAAATTAATGATGTTGATGTCAATGTGGTGTGCCATTTTGGTTCCATTTTTTATTGTAATGATGGTGGTGGGAGGTTCGCGTCGAAATATCCATGATAGTGATGAAGAAATAGAAGTGGACAACACATACCAAGGAGAGGAGGAAGGAATACAAGGGGATGGAGACAATGAAAATGACAGTGATGGTCAGGATCCCCAAAAATCCAAAGACAGGTACACACCTCTATGGAAGTATGTCACTAAGCTTAGTGGAGGGAAAGGGGGTGGAACAGGGAAATTTATATGCCACCATTGTCATAAAGACTACATAGGTTCCTATACCTGTGTCAGAAAGCATCTATGTGGGCCTATGTACTGGGATGAAGGTAAGAATATAGAAATCAAAGACTGTGTAAGTATCGATTCCAAAGATAGACTTAAATACCAAAGGGAAGAGGAGGTAGCACAAAACAAAGCCAAAAGACCAAGAGGTGAACTTGAGAATGCAGGAAGAATGTTCAGTGGTCGAAGCGCATCCCCCCATGCTAGTGCATTCATGCCTTTGTCTTCACCTAGAACACCATTAGAATTCCTTGACCAAGGTTGTAGAGATAATGTGGATGAAAAAGTTTATAGGTTTCTATATGCATGTGGTATACCATTCAATGTTCTTCACTCACCATATTGGCATGAAATGGTCCAAGCCATCAATGGTACCCCTAAAGGTTATAGGAGCCCCAGGTATGACAAAGCTAGAACCGTGGAACTTGACAGGGAAAGAGAAAAAATCCAAGGTGCTCTAGGAAAATTTACAAATGAGTGGAACCTAAATGGGGTATCAATTGTCTCTGATGGTTGGACTAATGTGAAAGGCAAGCCATTGATAAATATTCTTGTTGTGTCTAAGAGTGGTGCGATCTTCCTTTCAGCCCATGACTACTCAGATCGCTACAAAACATGGATTAATATTGCAGATGCCTTGCTTAAAAACATTCAAGAGATTGGGCCCTACAATGTCATTCAAGTCATCACTAATAATGCTGCTAATTGTAAGGCAGCAGGAGCAATCATTGAAGATAGGTACCCCAATATATTTTGGTCGGGGTGTTTGGTTCACACAATGAACCTTTTGATGCATGATATCATTAAAATGAAGGACCATGATTATAGATGGATTGGTGCTTTGTACAAGATAGGGAAGAAGATGATAAGATTTATTACCAATCATAGCATGGCCCACTACATTTTTCATAGTCACTCCAAGTTGGAGTTACTAAAGATTGCAAAGACCATATTTGCTAGCTATTATCTCACCTTCAGGTATCTGTTGAAGGTAAGAGAGGCATTAGCTAGTATGGCCTCGAGTGATTCATGGCAGGATCTAAAAGACAGGGCTACATCCACATTTGAGAGAAGTGGCTTTCAGAAGGTGGAGGACACGGTTCTTGATGGCCATTTTTGGCAACAGGTTTGGTATATTCTATAGTTCACCAAACCCATTTACATTATGATTCAGTTTGCAGATACAGATCGACCGATGATTGGAGAGGTGTATGAGTAGATGGACATCATGTTAGGCCAAATCAAAGACATTGTAGAGCCGAAGGATGCGATCTTGTATGATCATATCCATAAACTTGTGGTCAAAAGGTGGGAAAATTTGAATGTTCCACTCCATGCCCTGGCATATGTCCTTACCCCAGAATATTATTCTTCATCTTGGTTGGCCCAACCCGCACCCGAGGGTGGGGAAAGGAGAAAACCACACACAGATCCAGAGGTGCAAAATGGATATATGCTTGCATTGGACAA
>JASDQU010372825.1:62703-74307 GCA_032191745.1 Picea mariana
TAGGCTTATTTAAGGGCTAATTACAATCCCAGCCGCATTGCGGAGGTTAATGTTAATCCTAGGAGCAGGTCGAGGCATATTTGGTGGTTCATGGTAGCTAGGGAATCCACTGGGGTCTATTTAAGGGAGCTACACCCACTCTTTTGTTGGTCCATGTGGGTATATAAAAGTCATTGGTGCAATTTTAAGGAGGCTTAGCCTCTTTCCTTGGTAAATCGAGTGGTTGAGGCACACCAGGAGGGGCCGTGTTACATTGGCAGGGTATCTTTGGAGAAGATCCATGTATTTTGAGGAGGTTCATGTACTTCATTTGTTGAACAATATGGTTTGGAAGTGAAATAATGAAGCTAACAGAGCCTTGAAGAAAACTGCATCATATTTCGGCATCATTCCCAGGTTTTGTTTGTTTATTATGTGTTGGTAGTTATTGTTGTTGTCATTATAGCCACTAGATTGTGTGCATTAGGGGTATTACAACTATCGTTACAACTATTAGATCTTGTGTGTCATTGTTGTTGTCACCATAGCCAATAGAGAAATGTATTGCTATCCTCTTTGGGGATTTCCATCCATGGTAAGATGTCATGATTATCTCTTATTTACTTTGTAATAGAAAGCATGAAAAATGTTTGATTAAATTCTCATAGGTAGACTACATGTGAACTTTTTGTTTAAAGTTGCCAATCATATTACACTTTGAAGGTATATAACATCAAACTAATTGACAAAGATCCATAGCCAGATATGTTGTTGATAATATTCTAACCCTTGAGGATATTACAGTGGTATCAGAGTTGGTGATCTATCCAGCCTGTGATTTCTTGAGGCAATTGATGCCAAGGAAGACTAGAGGACGAGGGGGACAACCCATCCCAGTATCAGAGTCAACAAAAGAGGTAGAAGTAGAAGGAATTATCAGGGTTCATATTGATGATAGAACCTTACAGCTATTAGAAACAATAGCCAATGGGAAACAACAAATGGTCTAGTCGTAGGATCTATAAACAAAACTCATGACATAGTTCATTACCGACAACCAGGAAAATCCAAACCATGGAGGGGCTAATGGGACCCATGTTGAAGGCAGCCACAAAGGAGGTAGGGTTCATGCAGAGGGTAGTAATACCCACATTCCATCACATAGTATCCTACAGACAAGTAGTATAAAGGTACATAGGCCATTATTTCCACCATTCCTTGAGGAGAAACCCACAAGAGCATAGGAATAGTAGGATTCGGTTGATGAGGTCAACACCTACTTTAAGGAGTATTGGTTGCTAGAAGAAGGGGCCCATATAACCATCTGTTACAATGACTACTGCAACCTTAGGATGAGGAACAAGCCTAGGATGGGCTAGATTCAGAATAATTTTGATCTTCTACGCAAATTGGGGAAGATGACTATCTCATCTTTCAATGGATATGACAGGTGAACAGCCTGAGCGTGGGTTCATAAGTTGGACACCTATTTCCATCTTAATCTGATAACAGAAGCTAAGGACATTAAATTTTCTACCCTCCACTTAAATGGAGAAGCTCATGAATGGTGGTACCATGAGCTAGTGACTCTAGGGTACTCCAACATCACATCATACGAGGATTTCACCCAGAGGCTAATGGAAAGGTTCGATAAAAAGTATCCTAGGATCCACTTCAGGGAGCTAGCACAGTTGAGGCAGACAGGTACATCAGAGGCATACATCACAGAGTTCCAAAGGATGACAGTTATGGTAACTAATATTTCAGAGAAAAAGTTGGTGATGATATTCATGGAGGACTTAACCGAACCCTTGAGAGGTTGGGTTAAGGATTTCAGGCCAAACACATTACAGGAAGCTATCATGAAAACCCAAGATATGGCAGGCACATCCCCTAAGAAGACATCATCAAAAAAGTTTATTCCACATAAAGATAAGGTTTAAAAGCCTCCCTAGAAGCCATGGATAGGGAAGGACAGGATGGATGAGGAGAGTCAGAGAGAGATGAGGAGGAAGAAGCTTTACTACAATTGAAAAGAGTCGTGGGAACCATGTCATCGATGTATGGGAAAAGGTAAGGTCCATTACATTGAGGTAGTTTCCCACGAGGAGGATGATGGTGATGATGAAATAACTCACTTACAGGACAATGGATAGATTAGTGGTGGACCACCACACCTTGACACTATAGACCGGGCACCACTATAGGAGAGCACCAAGGGAGTGACCATTGCCACACTTTCAGGAGTCCCCAAATATTACACCTTCATGGTCATAAGCATTATATAGGGGAAAAGAGTTACAACACTGATTGATGGTGGGGCCACCCACAAATTCATTGATGTCGCACTTGTCACCGAGAGACACATCCTTGCAAAGGACTGTAGGCATAAAAATACTCCTGGTAAAAGAAACAGATTTGGATTGGAGTGCACCTAATCTGAATCTTTTAATTATATGGACTGTTTCCATAAGCCTGGACATGGAGGCTATGACTTGTCTCTCTTACCATGATGAAAAAATATAAAAAGGATCTGTAACAAAAAAAAAGGCCTGAGTACCGAAATACTGTGGCCAGTGGGCAGCACAAAAGTGAGAACAGGAATGAGATTTGCCATCGCAAAAGCAAATGCCAAGAAATTGTACGAGTACCTCGACCTGTATAGTAATAATTCTGAAATAAAGTGGTGGCCCGGTCTGCAATTGTATTGTTTGGAATCCTATTAAGTGGTGGCCCGGTCTGCATTTGTATCGCCGACATCCTATCAAGTGGTGGCCGGGGTTGCAATTGTATTGTTGGTATCCTGTCTCTATTCAATTGATAGAGTAAGAGATTTTTTATTTTTATTTTTAATTTAAAGATGGTAAAATATATCATAATTTAATCGTAGGGATGTAGTAAGGAAAAATATGGCTTCTTATTATCTTCAAATGTGGGTTGATTTATTATAGTTATTTAAGGAAAACCAAGTTACCTCAAAGGAAAGTCTTGGGCTATTAACATATTTCCTTACATTCCAATAAAAGGTGGTTGAAGATTCTAGATACTATTTGCAAGACAACCAATATCAAGGGTGGTCACTACTTAGGAAATATCATTACATCCCAATAAGCAGTTTTAGGTCTTATTTCAATACGAAAAGGTGGTTGAAGACTCTAGATACTATTTGCAAGAAAACCAATATCAAGGGTTGTCACTACTTAGGAAATATCATGTGTTTTTTAACCTTAATCCTATTATCACTTCTTAATGGTAGGGATGTAGTAAGGATAAATATCACTTCTTATTATCCTCAAATGTGCGCTAATTTATTATAGTTATTTAAGGAAAATCAAGCTACCTCAAAGTCTTGGGCTATTAACATATTTCCTTACATTCTAATAAAAGGTGGTTGAAGATTTTAGATACTATTTGCAAGACAACCAATATCAAGGATGGTCACTACTTAGGAAATAATATCATGACATCCCAATAAGTAGTTTTAGGTCTTATTTCAATACAAAAAGGTGGCTGAAGATTCTAGATACTATTTGCAATAAAACCAATATCAAGGGTCGTTGCTACTTAGGAAATATCATTGTTAAGGGTAGTCACTACTTAGGAAATATCATTGTTAAGGCTATCTCCAATAGAATTATGTGTTTTTTAACCTTAATCCTATATATAAAATCAAATACTACTCCAGTTACAATTAACAAAGCAACAAAGTTTACATTAAACATTTCATTACCTTAATAATTATATAAATTATGTTTTGCAAACAAATATTGTTATTTTATTCTTGGAAGGAGCACATTTGCTAGGAACATAAAAACAACTAGAAAGATTGGGGTCTTGGAACCATTCATAACGAACAACTTGGAGCCAATTTGAGACAATGAAAGAGAGGGTAAAGAGGGACCCTTCTTCCTTATATCTCCTTGAAATAGCATTAGCAACAAAATTTTATTTTTCTTTCTTGTAAATGATATCCAAACAGTTTTGTCACCCATTTTTATTGCTCTGGGGATGAAATTCTTTGTTCCAGACAATACTTGAGGCTACGATGATCAGTTTTAATTTGGAAGTGTTGCCCCAATAGATAAAGACACTAGAGATCCACTGCATGCAGAATAACCAACATTTTGTTTTCATAGGTTGATTAGCCGAAATGTCACTTCGAAAGTTGTTTGCTAGTGTAATGTTCCCCCCCTTTTGATGGCAGTCGAAGATGACTTAGTAGCCTATACAACTTTCATCGAAGATGACTTAGTAGCCTATACAACTTTCATCGAAGATGACTTAGTAGCCTATATGACTCTCGTAGGATATAGTTAGTGGGAAAATGGAGTCACAGGATTAGTTTAGTGTCACTTGAGTGGAAAATTATTATAAAGTGACATTAAATAAAAGTATTAATCACTTAAGAATTAAAAAAATATTTTTATTGTTTAAGTAATAATTAAAGGAGAAATAAGGAAAGGGTTTCATTTGGTCAAAAAAAAGAAGGGGAAAGGTCTAGAAGGATCAAAGGAAGAATAAAAGGAGAGGTAGCCTCTCACTTTGGCATTATGATTTGATCTCTGATTTTGGAGTGA
This sequence comes from Picea mariana, assembly GCA_032191745.1. Classification (NCBI taxonomy): domain Eukaryota; kingdom Viridiplantae; phylum Streptophyta; class Pinopsida; order Pinales; family Pinaceae; genus Picea; species Picea mariana. The sequence continues at coordinate 67,260 of JASDQU010372825.1, forward strand.
TCTTGGAGCTATTGTTTCATTAGGGTTAAGCAAAACCCTTCCTCCATTGCTAGTCTAGTTTCAGTAGTGAAATATCTTTCCTAACTAGACCAAGGGAAGATCTATCCAGGGTCTTCAACTTAAATTCATTTGGTTATTTACCTATAGTTTATTTGAGTAGCGAATTATTGGAGAACCATAGTATAGTTGGTGGATCGATTTGCCTCTTGCTGCAGTTGTGAGATTTTAGAGGAGACCGTGGCACTTGGAGAGATCATCTAGGCTTATTTAAGGACTAATTACAATCCCAACCACATTGTGGAGGTCAATGTTAATCCTAGGAGTAGGTCGAGGTATATTTGGTGGTTCATGGTAGCTAGGGAATCCACTAGGGTCTATTTAAGGGAGCTACACCCACTCTTTTGTTGGTCCATGTGGGTATAGAAAAGTTGTTGGTGCAATTTTAAGGAGGCTTAGCCTCTTTCCTTGGTAAATCGGGTGGCCGAGGCACACCAAGAGGGGCTGTGTTACATTGGCAGGGTATCTTTGTAGAAGATCCATGTATTTTGAGGAGGTTCATGTACTTCATTTATTGAAAAATATGGTTTGGAAGTAAAATAATGAGTCTAAGAGAGCCTTGAAGCAAACTGCATCATATTTCGACATCATTCCCATGTTCTGTTTTTTTATTGTGTGTTGGTTGTTGTTGTTGTTGTCATTATAGCCACTAGATTGTGTGCATTAGGGGTATTACAACTGTCATTACAACCATTAGATCTTGTGAGTCTTTGTTGTTGTCACCATAGCCAATAGAGAATTGTATTGCTATCCTCTTTGGGGATTTCCATCCATGGCAAGATGCCATGATTATCTCTTATTTACTTTGTAATAGAATGCATGAAAAATGTTGGATTAAATTCCCATAGGTAGACTACATGTGAAATTTTTGTTTAAAGTTGCCAATCATATTACACTTTTAAGGTATATAACAACAAAGTAATTGACAAAGATCCATAGCCAGATATGACACTGATAATATTCTAACCCTTGAGGATATTACAATTGTATCAGAGATGGTGATCTATCCAACCTATGATTTCTTGAGGCAATTGATGCCAAGGAAAACTAGAGGACAAGGGGGACAACCCATCCCAATATCAGAGTCAACAAGAGAGGTAGAAGTAGAAGGAATGATCGGGGATCATACTGATGATAGAACCTTACAGCTATTAGAAACAATAGCCAATGGGAAACAACAAATGGTCAGGTCATAGGATATATAAACAAAATTCATGACACAGTTCATTACCGACAAACGGGAAAATCAAAACCATGGAGGGGCTAATGGGAACCGTGTTGAAGGCAGCCACAAAAGAGGTAGGGTTCATGCAGAGGGTAGTAATATCCACACTCCAGCACATAGTATCCTACAAACAAGTAGTAGAAAGGTACCTAGATCATTATTTCCACCATTCCTTGAGGAGAAACCCGCAAGAGGATATTAATAGTAGGATTCGGTCGATGAGGTCAACACCTACTTTAGGGAGTATCAGTTGCTAGAAGAAGGAGCCCATACAACCATGTGTTACAATGACTACTGCAACCTCAGGATGAGGAACAAGCCTAGGATGGGCTAGAGTCAGAATAATTTTGATCTTCTACGTAAAATGGGGAACATGACTATCTTATCTTTCAATGGATATGACAGGTGAACAGCCCAAGCATGGGTGCATAAGTTGGACACCTATTTCCATCTTAATGTGATGACATAATATAAGGACATTAAATTTTCTACCCTCCACTTAGATGGAGAAGCTCATGATTGGTGGTACCATGGGCTAGTGACTCTAGGGTACTCCAACATTACATCATACGAGGATTTCACCCAGAGGCTAATGGAAAGGTTCAACAAAAAGTATCCTAGGATCCACTTCAGGGAGCTAGCACAGTTGAGGCAGACAAGTACATCAGAGGCATACATCACAGAGTTCCAAAGGATGACAGTTATGGTACAACTAATGTTTCAGAGAAAAGGTTGGTGATGATATTCATGGAGGACTTAACCGAACCCTTGAGAGGTTGGGTTAAGGATTTTAGGCCAAACACATTACATGAAGCTATCATGAAAACCCAGGATATGAAAGGAACATCCTCTAAGAAGACATCATCAAAAACTTTTATTCCAGATAAAGGCAAGGTTCCGAAGCCTCCTTAGAAGCCATGGATAGCGAAGGACAGGATGGATGAGGAGACTTGGAGAGAGATGAGGAGGAAGAAGCCTTACTACAATTACAAAGAGTCGTGGGAACCATGTCATCGATGTATGGGAAAAGGTAAGGTCCATTACATTGAGGTAGTTTCCCACGAGGAGGATGATGGTGATGATGACATAACTCACTTACAGGACAATGGAAAGAGTAGTGGTGATCCACCACACCTTGACACTATAGACCGGGGACCACTATAGGAGAGCACCAAGGGAGTGACCAATTCCACACTTTCAGGAGTCCTCAAATATTACACTTTCATGGTCAAAGGCATTATGTAGGGAAAAAGAGTTACAACATTGATTGATGGTGGGGCCACCCACAACTTCATTGATGTCACACTTGTCACTGAGAGACACATCCTTGCAAAGGACCTTGAGGGATTCAAATTGGTAGTAGAATATGGTTACAACATGACATGTACTCAGAGGATCAGGGGATTAGACGTGACATTTGGAAACTATACGTTGACCGATGAATTTTGTGTCGTGGATTTGGCAGACAACCATGTTGTGTTATGGGTTCAATGGTTGTACTCATTGGGAGACATCCATATGAACTATCAGGGCATGAGTATGGATTTCATGGACAAAGGTGGTCAATGAGTTATCCTGAGAGGTATGTCGATAGGTACTCCCAGGATCATATCTAATCAATGTATGGAGGCCCCTTTTAAACACGGGGGAGTGGCTTGCACAACAAAGTGCTTGATCACCATGGATAATCCATCACAATATCATCAACAATGTCATGCATGAACATACATGAATTGATTGAAAATCATGACAAGGTATTCAGACCACTACCAGCAAGAAGGCCACCTGATAGGGGATTTGAGCACATCATTGAACTAGAGTAGGGGACAAAACCTATGATCACAACACCATACTAACACGTGAAGAAGTTTAAGGATGAGATAGAGAAGGCCATAAAGGCATTGTTGGAGATGGGACACATCCAACCTCGCTCTATTCCCTTCACTTCTTCAATAGTATTGGTCAAGAAGAAGGATGACACCATGAGGATGTGCATCGACTACAGGGAATTGAACAAGAAAACTATCAAGAACTGATACCTAATACCTAGGATCGATGAGCTACATGGAGTGGTTTACTTCTCAAATATTGATCTTCAATCAGGGTACCATCACATCAGGGTTAGGGAAGAGGACATTTATAAGACAACCTTCAAATATCACTATGGGCACTATGCATTTCTAGTCATGCCCTTTGGGCTGACTAACGCACCCTCTACCTTCCAATTATGTATGAAGCATATCTTCAATAAGAAGTTGAGGAAGTTCTTACTAGTGTTCTTTGATGATCTTCTGATCCATAAAAGGACTTGGGAAGAACTTTTGAAACATGTGGATGAGATTCTCACCATTATGGAGGAGCAATCGATTTTTTCCAAAGAGAAAAAGTGTGAGTTTGGATTGACATATATCCTTTATCTGGGGCATGTGATTGATGTCGAGGGAGTGAATATACATCAAGAAAATATCTAGACGATCTTGGATTGGCCCACCCATAGATCATTCACAAAGTTGCAAGGATTCTTAAGGATATGCAATGATTACATGTGCTTTGTGAAAGAATTTTCACAACTAGGTGTGCCATTGACATACCTCACCAAGAAGGGATCCTTCTAATGGTTATAGGAAAAACATGTATCATTCGAAAAAATGAAGAAGGTGGTGAGAAATTTCCCGATATTAGCACTCTCGAATTTCACACAACCTTTTGTATTGGAGTGTGATGCATCCAGCGAGGGGATAGAAGCGTTGTTGATGCAGAACCGACACCCGATAGATTTTAAGAGCAGGAAGATGAGGGAGCAAGAGAAGCTCTATCGCATATATGATAAGGATATGTTGGTCATCATGCACACATTGGCCAAATTCAGATAGCACCTGGTGGGAGGAAGCTTTGTGGTTAGGACTGACCACAACATCTTGAGGTATTTCTTGGAGCAGAGAGACTTGAATGAGAGACAACAAAAGTGGGTGAGTAAGGTACATGAATATGATTTTTTCATTGAGTATGTAAAGGAAAAGAAGAACATAGTTGTTGATTCCCTATCTAGGAGACCTGCAACCTTTTCCATGACAAAGATCTCAATAGACCAGAAGTTTGTTCTCTTGGTGGAGTACTCCAAGAATGTTTTTTCCTGTGAGCTAATGAAGGGAGTTATTTAGGATGGAAGGTACAAGGTAGTCGATGAAATAATCTACTACAAAGACAAGATCTATCTTGTCCCTAAGTCCACACTCAAGGGTAATATTTTGAGGGCGGTACATGATGCACCATTGGCAGGGCACTCAAGGTATCTAAAGACCTATAGGCAGGTGAGGGAGAGATTCTATTGGAAGGGTATCAAGGAGGAAATGCTTCAACATGTTAGAGAGTAAATGACTTGTAAGAAGAACAAGATAGAGCTTACACATCTTGCAGGGTTTCTTCATCCATTGTTGATTCCCAAGAAGAAATGGGAAAGAATTTCCATGGATTTCATTAGAGGGTTGTCAAAGGTACATGGAATGGACTACATCTACGTGGTCGTAGATAGGTTGACCAAATATGCGCACTTATTTACCATTCCCTCCAACTATAGCACATCCTAGGTGGTAGACAAATTCATTAGGGAGGTTTTTTGACTTTATGGTCTCCCGAAGTATATAGTCAATGACTGTGACAAAAGGTTTCTCAACACATTTTGGCAGGACCTATTCAGGCTAGCAGGGATAGAGTTGACACATAGTACCATCTATCATCCTCAGACAGATGGACAAACCGAGACTGTAAACAAGTGGATCGAGGGATATCTATAAAACTATGTGTCAGGATAGCAGAGGGTGTGGGTGAAGTGGTTGCACCTTGGGGAACACTGCTATAATACCACTTATCAAATGTCCATAATGATGATTCCTTTCAAGGTCATCCCTTCGACAGATCTTCCTCCGCTAGATGAGGAAGGGCAATTGGTTCTAACTTCATAAAGGATTATTGATATTAGAGAGAGGAGGTTGAGGAACATAATCATTCGAGAGTACGTGGTCATGTGGACATGATTTCCCATTAAGGATGCCACTTGGGAGAGAGAGTATATTCTACAACATCCTAATTTGGAGTTGCTTAGGGACAAGCAATCTCGGGAAGGGAGGACTATAATGTCCCCCTCCTTTTGATCACAACCAAATATGACTTAGTAGCTTATACGACTCTCATAGGATATAATTAGAGGGAAAAGTGTTCACGAGATTAGTTTAGTGTCACTTGAGTGGAAAATTATTATAAAGTGACATTAAATAAAAATATTAATCACTTAACATTAATTTTTTTTTCATGTTTAAGTAATAATTAAAGGATAAATAAGGCAAGGGTTTGATTTGTTCAAAAAAGGGGGGGTCTAGAAGGTTGAAAGAAAGAATAAAAGGAGGGTTAGCCTCTCACTTTGGAATTATGATTTGATCTCTCATTTTGGAGTGCTCTTGGAGCCATTATTTCATTAGGGTTTAGAAAATCCCTTCCACCATTGCTAGTCTAATTTCATTAATGAAATATCTTCCCTAGCTAGACCAAGGGAAGATATATCTAGGGTCTTCAATTGAACTTCATTTGGCGATTTTCCTATAGTTTATTTGAGCAGTGAATTATTGGAGAACCATAGTATGGTTGGTGGATCGATTTTTCCTCTTGTTGGAGTTGTGATATTTCAAAGGATACTGTGGCACTTGGAGAGGTTGTTTAGGCTTATTTAAGGGTTGATTACATTCCCAACCACATTGTGGAGATTCGTGTGAGTCCTGGGAGAAGGATGAGGTATTTGTGGTGGTTCATGGCAACTAGGGAAGCCACTAGGGTCTATTTAAGGGAGATACACCCACTCTTTTGTTGGTCCATGTGGGTATAGAAGAGATGTTGGTGCATCCTTGAGGAAGTTGAGCCTCTTTCTTTGGTAAATCAGGTGGCTAAGGCACATCAAGAGGGGCCACGTTACATTGGAAGGGTATCTTTGCAGAATATCCATGTATTTTGAGGAGGGTCATGTACTTCATTTTCTTAACAATAGGGTTTGGAAGTGAAATCATGAGGCTAAGAGAGCCTTGAAGTATACTACATCATATTTTGGCATCATTCCCAGGTTTTGTTTGTTTATTTTTTGTTGGTAGTTATTTTTTCTATCATTACAACCACTATATTGTGTGCATTATAGGTATTACAACTATCATTACAACCATTAGATCTTGTGTGTCTTTGTTTCTATCGTCACAATGAATAGAGAATTGTATTGTTGTCCTCTTTGGGGGTTTTCATCCATAATAAGATGCCACGATTATCTCTCATTTACCGTGTAATAGAATGCATGACAAATGTTTTATTAAATTCCCATGGGCAGACTATATGTGAACTGTTTGTTTAAAGTTGCCAATCATATTACACTTCGAAGGTATATGAAAACAAGCTAATTGAAAAAGATCCATAGCCATATATGACACTAATAATATTCTAACCCTTGAGGATATTACAACCAATGAAATCCAAAGGTCTGTCATATTGCATAAGAACTACTCCAATTCATTTCCTTGAAGCATTACATTCTAGGACATAAGTCTTGGTTAAGACTGGCAGTGCCAAGGTAGGAGTCATGCACATAGCCTTTTTCAAGGCATGGAAGGATTGATCAGTTGTTGGATTCCAACTGAAAGTATTATTTTTAAGGAGAGTAGTGAGAGGAGTTGCAATTTTTCCATAATTATGAACAAACTTATGATAATAGCCCATTAAACCCTAAGCGATTTA